>JAOTOM010003386.1:0-152577 GCA_034440615.1 Ashinkailepas kermadecensis | reverse complement strand
ATAGGCCGCTGTCGTCGGACAATAGGCCGCTGTCGTCGGACAATAGGCCGCTGTCGTCGGACAATAGGCCGCTGTCGCCGGACAATAGGCCGCTGTCGTCGGACAATAGGCCGCTGTCGTCGGACAATAGGCCGCTGTCGCCGGACAATAGGCCGCTGTCGTCGGGCAATAGGCCGCTGTCGTCGGACAATAGGCCGCTGTCGTCGGACAGTAGGCCGTCGGCAATAGGCCACTGTCGTCGGACAATAGGCCGCTGTCGCCGGACAATAGGCCGCTGTCGTCGGACAATAGGCCGCTGTCGTCGGACAATAGGCCGCTGTCGTCGGACAATAGGCCGCTGTCGCCGGACAATAGGCCGCTGTCGTCGGACAATAGGCCGCTGTCGTCGGACAATAGGCCGCTGCCAACCGACCCCCTTCACCACGATAGCACATGACACTACAGCCCTACAAGGTGTTACAAAGCTCTACAAGGTGTTGCACAACCATACAAAGTGTTCGAAAGGTCTACAAGGTGTTACAAAGTCCTACAAGGTGTTGCAAAACTCTGTATGGTGTTACGAAACCCTGTATGGTGTTACGGAGCCCTTCAGGGTGTTTCGAAGTCCTAGGAAATGTTGCGAAGTCCTACAAGGTGCTACATAGCCATGCAATATGTTACAAAGCCCTACAAAGTGTCCTGTTTTGCAAGGTGACTGTTTACGACTTGGAACGTAGATGACATTGCTGCTGAGTCAGTGTCGCGCCTACCCAGGCCACTGGCGTTGGAGACCTCTGGGTGACATCTGGATCACTGGCGATCCTGGCCGCGGTGGGCTGAGCGTCAGCCGAACGGCCTGACATGACGTCATGACCCCGTGTGACATGACGTCATGGGCTGTGTACACACGGCCGGCGGACCCTCGCTGCTGACGACGGCTGCTCGTGTGGCCGGCGCCGAGTGACGTCATGGGAGTGACATCATGAAAGTGACGTCGTGTGCACACGGCCGGCCCGCCCCGAATGTTAATGACAGGGCTAATTATGAACCGGTCGGCATTACGCGTAGACACGATGCTTATCGGACTCGGGTGTAGTAATGGCGTCGTTGGCGCTCAGTGCGACAAATGGCCGTACCATTAAATGCCCAGCCAACCGGAAACGCGACCCAGTGGAGGCCCCCGCCAGTGCCGTGAGGAAACGGTCCAGGGAAATCTCGGTGTGCGTGCGGACATTTCGGTTGGCAAGTTGTCCCAATTCGGATTTGTGTTGTGGAAAATGGCCCGTAACTGGAAGCATGCTTGCATCAAAGGGCATTAGAGAGCTTGTATCGGATGCCCAACATTTCATATATATATATATATATATATATATATATATATATATATATATATATATATGTATATATATAGTGAGTATATATATATATATATATATATATATATATATATATATATATATATATATATATATACATATATATATGTATGTCATTCACTGGTCAAAGTTTTTGTTATTCTAGAGATCCACCATAGGTAAGATATACAGCTAGCATTAATTTCATTCACCTTCAGGTTTACCTAGGTTTGTTGGACTCTGCGCAGAACAGGACGTGTATTGCACACTTTCACGTCTTATCGGTCTCCTTTGAGTAAGCATATGAAGTTTATATCATCCGACATTCGACGCTCAATCGAATATACATTTGGGCACGGTGTGTGCACTTCATGTTCAGGCTGGGACTCGTCCATGCCGCCGACTCATGTACCATGTACCATCAGCGCGCCCTTCGGTTCTCATGCATGCCTCCTCTTGAGCTGCTCTTATCACTCTGACAGGTGGCACATTGTCACTCCTTAACCGTGGCGCTGGCAACTCTGGCCCAATGGACCTCGGCTTCCCACAGCCTCAGCTTCAAGACCAGGCTGACTTCCTTAATCAGCTGACTTATTCAGCTGGAATCTAAGTTGTTTGGCACCATAGACGGCTCGGTGCTTTGCAGTGCGTTTACTCGGCGCACCCCCGCAGGAACTTGTTCTCGATATACGAGAACCTGCCGGACCCGTCGCTGAGTCGCATGAACGCGGTGGTGGCCGGGGCCATCAACCTCTGCAGCAGCGTCTACATCCTGGTCGGCTTCTTCGGCTATGTCGCTCTACACGACGTCACGTTCGGCGGTGAGTGGTGTGGAGGTCGGGGCACGTTCGGTGGTGAGTGGTGTGGAGGTCGGGGCACGTTCGGTGGTGAGTGATGTGGAGGTCTGGGCACGTTCGATGGTGAGTGATGTGGAGGTCGGGGCACGTTCGGTGGTGAGTGGTGTGGAGGTCGGGCCACGTTCGATGGTGAGTGATGTGGAGGTCGGGGTACGCTCAATGGCGATTAAAGGCGGATCTAGCGTATCCTCTTTGAGAGGGGGAGGGGACAGGCGTACTTGATGAAGGACAAAGCTCTAGTACTGGATGAGACCTGTGTCCGGTCCCGTCCCGCAAGAAAAGTCAGGTTTGAAAGGATGCGGATTTAAAGTTGAGGTTAAACCAGCATTGCTTGAATTAGCAGTGTTCCGAGTGGATGAATGAATGCCGGGTCACTTTGCATTCATTATTTAATTCGGCTGTGTTGGGGCCATGTCGACGCGGTGACTCCACCTCTCCGCCATCTACCTTTCGCTCCCGCCATCCACCTCTCGCGGGCCTTCGCCCTTAAACTCAAATAACTAACACCTCTCGCGGTCCACTTCTCCACCATCCACCTCTCGCGGTAAGCGATGTGTGGCTCAGATCACTTTGAACGGTATGCCAGCTCTTGCGACGTAAGTGTTCTTTTCCCACCATGACCGCTGAGTTTGTCGCCATCCCAGTGGTGTGGCACGCTTCTTACCCGCGAGATGGTGACAACGTTGTTAAGAACAGCTCGGCCGGCAACGGGCCGAGGTAGGTAGGTGCTGGAAGGTACTGGTGTATAGATGCACCCATGCTCTCCCAGCTGGGTGTTCTCTGGAGTGTCCCGGCTGGGTATACTTGGCTGTTGATTGTTTTTGTTTATTCACGTATAATGGCCAAAGGAGTAATTATCCACTAATAGGTGAAATCGCAGCAGCAGCGGCCAAGCGAGCTTATGTCGCCCTTGTCAGCCAAGCGAGCTGCTGACGCCCTTGCCAAATACCCACCGAAATGTGAATGTTCCTTGTTTGTGCAAGTGATCGGAACATCCACCTGGAATCAGCTGACAGCTGGCGTCGTCGATGTGCCGAACTGGAAAATTATGAGAAAAAAACCAGACAAAAAAAACACTTACTACCGTTTGCAGCCTTTTGTGTTTGTTAGTTTTTTTGTAACCTAAATTCCATAAAGTATATTAATATGTAGTTTGAGTCAGGAGTTACATTCGAAAGGATTATACTACACATGGGCGCTATATGACCATTGCAGTCGATGCGCCCTTTAAACCCAAATATCTATCTATTATACTACATAGTAATGAGCGCAAAGAAGCTCAGTAAAAGACCAGTAGAAAGATCAAATACTGGGCTCGCGCATTTAGTCTAAGAGACGTCGTGGTCCAGCATTGCAACGAGCTACCTTGCCGTCCGAACAGCGGTGGTGGCCGGTGGTAGTAGATTCTAGGGCGAGGCCGCCCGGATGGAGAGAGAGAGAGAGAGAGAGAGAGAGAGAGAGAGAGAGAGAGAGAGAGAGAGAGAGAGAGAGATAGAGATAGAGATAGAGATAGAGAGATAGAGAGAGAGAGAGATAGAGAGATAGAGAGATAGAGAGATAGAGAGATAGAGAGATAGAGATAGAGATAGAGAGATAGAGAGATAGAGAGATAGAGAGAGAGTAGAGAGAGAGAGAGAGATTGTGTGACATGCTGTAGCGGAATGTCGGCGGCTCCAGCGCCCCAGCCACCGTGGGACGGGCGGAGCGCCGGGAGACGTCCGACCGCCGCCCGCCTGAACAGAGACCGGATCGCCCCAGGGGTCCGGCGGATTGTTGGGTGCCATAAGCACGGCGATGTTGTAGCCGTGCTTAGGCCGATGACAAGGTCACGCCTTGCCAGCCCAACAACGTGACTGTCGGGGAAAAAAATGTTGCGACGGCGAGCCCCAGAGACGATCAAAGCCCCGGAGTTGATCGCGTTTTGCGTTCTTCCAATGCGATATAGGGCCGATCCTAGCACAGTCCAAGACGAATAGGCAGTACAAGATGTATGGGAAGACGTGGAACTGATTCGGCAGTCTGGTGGTGGTGGTGATGGTGGTACTCGGGTTCTTTTGCGACGCATCCGACTGCTGGGTCATACGGCGTCGCTAATCGTTCACGCCGGTTGGTCGCGGGTGGACTCGGTAATCCAGTCGGTTGTGGGATTCGAACCCACGATCTTACGGTGAAGAGTTCAACGTCCTGCCGACCGAGCTGCCGTGTGCCCCGAAAAATCAGGAGTTTGCGAGCTTTGGATGCAAGATGGTGGCTGATTTTGTAGAGACAGAGCAGGATGGAGTTCCACCTTTTGGTAACGTTGGATATGTGCTCCTCCCAAGATAGGGCGCGGTGGGTGGTGGCTTCCAGTATCTTCACGAATGGGAAGGAGGTTAGGACGTGTCAGCCAATGTTGTGGCCAAAGTTATTAGGGTGTGACTTTCTGGAGGGATTGGGCCGTGCTGACGAGGAAAGGGTGGTCTTAATTTGATTCACATTCAAAGACTTGGACGCGTAGTAGAACTGGGTTGCGAGAATGGTATCCTCCTGCCGGGATTCCAGGACGGGTAGGTCGTCAGGATGCGCAGAGTCTAGCAGCTGGGTGTCGTCGACATGGGATATTAGACGTCCGGATGGAAGGTGGGCTGGCAGCTCATTCGTGAGGATGCTAAAGAGAGTGGCCGACCAGGGATCTCTGAGGGACACCGTGGGATAGCGGAAGGGATAAAGAGCCCCCACCTGCCGCCGATCAGTCCGGCAGCTGCGGAACCACGTCGGGTCGTGCCGTGCCACCGCGACTTTTGCAGGAAACCTGGGTCGACGCTGTGCAGCTGCGAACTTTGCAGGACACCAGGGAAGTGATCAATTATTCGCGGAATAGGGTGGAGTATAACACTTATTGGAATATACCAGTGCAACCCTCATGGCTACAGTTGAGAGCTCAGACTGCTTGCCTGCTGCTTACCAGTGCAACCCTCATGGCTGCAGTTCAGAACTCAGGTGAGCCGCCAAGCCAATGCCAAGACAATGTCTAACAATTCGATGCACACTCCCGTTTTTATATCGACCACTCGCAGGACACAGCCTGCAGTGGTCGCCGTTTGTGGTCTCGGCGGCGGGCCGGAACGGACTGGCCGGCTTCCGGTGGTGGGGTACGTCGGCGTCGTCTGGCCTCCAGACCGCGTGACTGTCCACTATGACTCTTCCGGTGGTGGGGTACGTCGGCGTCGTCTGACCTCCAGACCGCGTCACTGCCCACTGTGACTCTTCCGGTGGTGGGGTACGTCTGCGTCGTCTGACCTCCAGACCGCGTCACTGCCCACTGTGACTCTTCCGGTGGTGGGGTGCGTCGGCGTCGTCTGACCTCCAGACCGCGTGACTGTCCACTGTGACTCTTCCGGTGGTGGGGTACGTCTGCGTCGTCTGACCTCCAGACCGCGTCACTGCCCACTGTGACTCTTCCGGTGGTGGGGTACGTCGGCGTCGTCTGGCCTCCAGACCGCGTGACTGTCCACTGTGACTCTTCCGGTGGTGGGGTACGTCGGCGTCGTCTGACCTCCAGACCGCGTGACTGTCCACTGTGACTCTTCCGGTGGTGGGGTACGTCGGCGTCGTCTGACCTCCAGACCGCGTGACTGTCCACTATGACTCTTCCGGTGGTGGGGTACGTCGGCGTCGTCTGACCTCCAGACCGCGTGACTGTCCACTGTGACTCTTCCGGTGGTGGGGTGCGTTGGCGTCGTCTGACCTCCAGACCGCGTGACTGTCCACTATGACTCTTCCGGTGGTGGGGTACGTCGGCGTCGTCTGACCTCCAGACCGCGTGACTGTCCACTATGACTCTTCCGGTGGTGGGGTACGTCGGCGTCGTCTGACCTCCAGACCGCGTGACTGTCCACTATGACTCTTCCGGTGGTGGGGTACGTCGGCGTCGTCTGACCTCCAGACCGCGTGACTGTCCACTGTGACTCTTCCGGTGGTGGGGTGCGTCGGCGTCGTCTGACCTCCAGACCGCGTGACTGTCCACTGTGACTCTTCCGGTGGTGGGGTACGTCGGCGTCGTCTGACCTCCAGACCGCGTGACTGTCCACTATGACTCTTCCGGTGGTGGGGTACGTCGGCGTCGTCTGACCTCCAGACCGCGTGACTGTCCACTATGACTCTTCCGGTGGTGGGGTACGTCGGCGTCGTCTGACCTCCAGACCGCGTGACTGTCCACTATGACTCTTCCGGTGGTGGGGTAGGTCGGCGTCGTCTGACCTCCAGACCGCGTGACTGTCCACTATGACTCTTCCGGTGGTGGGGTAGGTCGGCGTCGTCTGACCTCCAGACCGCGTGACTGTCCACTATGACTCTTCCGGTGGTGGGGTACGTCGGCGTCGTCTGACCTCCAGACCGCGTGACTGTCCACTATGACTCTTCCGGTGGTGGGGTACGTCGGCGTCGTCTGACCTCCAGACCGCGTGACTGTCCACTATGACTCTTTCGGTGGTGGGGTACGTCGGCGTCGTCTGACCTCCAGACCGCGTGACTGTCCACTATGACTCTTCCGGTGGTGGGGTACGTCGGCGTCGTCTGACCTCCAGACCGCGTGACTGTCCACTATGACTCTTCCGGTGGTGGGGTACGTCGGCGTCGTCTGACCTCCAGACCGCGTGACTGTCCACTATGACTCTTCCGGTGGTGGGGTACGTCGGCGTCATCTGACCTCCAGACCGCGTGACTGTCCACTATGACTCTTCCGGTGGTGGGGTACGTCGGCGTCGTCTGACCTCCAGACCGCGTGACTGTCCACTATGACTCTTCCGGTGGTGGGGTACGTCGGCGTCGTCTGACCTCCAGACCGCGTGACTGTCCACTGTGACTCTTCCGGTGGTGGGGTACGTCGGCGTCGTCTGACCTCCAGACCGCGTGACTGTCCACTGTGACTCTTCCGGTGGTGGGGTACGTCGGCGTCGTCTGACCTCCAGACCGCGTCACTGTCCACTATGACTTCGCCAGCTGTCAGCTGATTCCAGGTGGATGCTCCTGTCTCTTGCACAAACGAGCAGCATTTGCATTTCGGTGGGTAGGTGGCAATGGCGACAGCAGTTCACTTGGTTGATAAGGGCGATAGCAGTTCGCTTGGCCGACAAGGGCGACAGCAGTTCGCTTGGTTGATAAGGGCGACAGCAGCTCGCTTGGCTGACAAGGGCGACAGCAGCTCGCTTGGCCGACAAGGGCGACAGCAGCTCGCTTGGCTGACAAGGGCGACAGCAGCTCGCTTGGCCGACAAGGGCGACAGCAGCTCGCTTGGCCGACAAGGGCGACAGCAGCTCGCTTGGCTGGCAAGGCGACAGCAGCTCGCTTGGCCGACAAGGGCGACAGCAGCTCGCTTGGCTGACAAGGGCGACAGCAGCTCGCTTGGCCGACAAGGGCGACAGCAGCTCGCTTGGCTGACAAGGGCGACAGCAGCTCGCTTGGCCGACAAGGGCGACAGCAGCTCGCTTGGCTGAGAAGGGCGACAGCAGCTCGCTTGGCTGAGAAGGGTAACAGCAGCTCGCTTGGCTGAGAAGGGCGACAACAGCTCGCTTGGTCTCGTCAAGACATCGTTCCGCCGACTCCCATGTTCAATTCCGTGCAAATGGAGCAGTGTTGCAACACGACGCCGGCTTCGGAGCTGATGTTCTGTTGTTTTTGTCTTGTTGAGTGGATAGTACGTGTGCGCGTGCGTATGCGTGCGAGTTCGCGTACACACGTGAGCTTGCGTATGTGTGTGTGTGTGTGTGTGTAGCTGTGTGTGCAATCAATCTGGCACCTGAAAACTTATCGATGCTAATAATCGTCATCTCGGAAATGAAGCATGACAGCAAATGAACAAGTAGACATTTGGTATGCTCATAAAAATATACAGTTCCTTGTCGTTGCCGTTTATGGTCAATTATGCTGCCATGTTTTTTTTTGCTGCATGTCGTCTGATCTTGATTTCAGTTATTTTCTACTCCAAGCTGTTCCTGGTGGTATTCTTGTCTGGGCCTATGCTTTCTTAAAGTATAGCTGGCGTTGCCTGTTTTACCAGCTCTCCCCAAAGGCATTCGTGGTTGTGTCAATGTATGCTTGCTTCGAAAGAGCTCATCGACGCATGCTATTGTTGTATCGTTCGCCGAGTGGCCACAACCTGAATCGCTCGCTCGTTATTCATACCAGTTGTTTTTTCGTCCATGCTTGTTATGTGTTCTATCTCAATGTTTGCTTGTGTTGCATCTTGAACATAGTACTAGCTGCTGCATCGCACCTTGGAAAAATCCAGGACGTTTTTTTCATGTAGTACAATCAAGACGATGGTAGTTGACCCATAGTGTGTGTCTACTGAACATGAGGTGGACATAGTAAGCCATAGGTCGTCCATGCAGAAGGTCTCACAAAGACATCAGGGGCCATTGTTTTTGGGGCCCTTGGCTATGTTACGCGTACGTTCTGGTCTGTGTTCGGGAGGTGCATGTCCACGAGTCCCCTAATTATGGAGTTCACTCATTTAGAAGAGTCAAGTGACGGAAGCACTGGGACGTGGACTACCGATCCAACACCAATACCCAATTGTGGGACATTGGACAATTGAATTTTCACATCTAGCAGAGTATTATCGCCGCCCTCTGGTGCTGCTGTGTGGTGCGGCTAGGCTAGGGCGCCCCAGGCATGCGAGCACAGTGGGAGCGTGTGGAGGTTAATCGGATTCTTGGCTATTATATATTAGTGTATTACGACACAGCCTTGAGCGAGTACCAGTTGAAGGTGGCTGAGGTAGTTCACGATAAGCTTGTCGAAGTGTATATGCCAAAGTTTTCATCGATCGTATGCGTGTGTATTTGTATTGGTGTGGCACAGCTTGTTGTCGTTTGTTGTATTGATGTGCCATAGTTGTTGTTTGTTGTACCACATTTTGTTGTGTGTTGTACTACAGTTTGTTGTTTGTTGCATTGGTGTGTCGCAGTTTCTTGTTTGTTGTATTGGTGTGCCACGGTGTGTTGTTGTTTGTGGTATTAGTGTGCGACAGTCTGTTGTTGTTTGTTGTATTGATGTGCCACAGGTTGTTGTTGTTTGTTGTATTGGTGTGCCACATTTTGTGTATGCACTTGTGCGCTGCCTTTCTTAGTTTTTCCGCCCCGGCAGCTCAGTTGGTTAGAACGCTGGCCTGCACTGGTGTCCCATGTCCTGGCAACACAGGGCAGCATGCCGTAATGACGACATGCTAGCACACACCATGCGGTAGTGTCTGTCCACGGTGTGGTGTGTTGTTCACGTAGTGTGTACACATGCCGTAGTGGATCTGGATCTACCGCGAGCAATATCCTGTTGCACCTTGTGCCGTCCCCCATCTCATGCTGGATCTGCCACGAGCAATGTCCTGGTGCACCTGGTACCACCTCTCATTTCCTGCTGGATCTGCCGCAGGCA
Organism: Ashinkailepas kermadecensis; assembly: GCA_034440615.1. Lineage (NCBI taxonomy): Eukaryota > Metazoa > Arthropoda > Thecostraca > Neolepadidae > Ashinkailepas > Ashinkailepas kermadecensis. The sequence continues at coordinate 142,973 of JAOTOM010003386.1, read as the reverse complement.
ATATACTGGTGCACCTGGTGCCGTCTCCCATCTCACGGTGGATCAACATCGGCTTCGTCATGTCCATCGCGTTCGGCTTTCCCCTCGTCGTGTACCCGTGCAGAACCAGCGTCAACTCGCTGCTCTTCAGAAGGGTAAGTCACAGATATTGGTGCCCGGTGCCGTCTTTTCGGGGAGAAGTATCGACACTCAGGAACATGGCCAGGATTTTCATGACGGGAAGGGGAGACGGGGTCATGGACAGAAGTTCCACCATGCTTCAGCCGACGACATCCCAAAAGTCACACGGAGGTGTGTTTTCCTCCTAAGATCAATCGGGCCTCTGACATTCTCCAGCCTGATTGATCCTTGCCCTGCCACAAATTTGGTCGTGCATCTGGATGTCTGTGTCTCGGAAGGGAACCTCTGTTGTGTTGCGTCTCACTGCAGCTTGGTCCCATGCTCTCCAGCGCAGGCCTCGTGTGTTTTACAGGTGACAATGTCCGGTGACGGTAAGCGTTATCTGGTAACATCTGGATTGCCCTACGATCCAGATCGTGCTGCACTTTCATTTGGATCTTCTGCGTGCACGTTGTGAACAGATTTAGTGAAGCTAGGAGATCGGTAGGCTTGTTGGACTTGATGTGACTTCACCCGTTTATCGTGAAGGACATTGTGCGAGGACGTAGGCTATTAGTGTTCCGCACATAGTATGTGGATTTGTACCTGGATGATAGTTAGTCTTGATCAGTTGCGCGTGTTGTGGGCTTCACTCCTTCATAAATGTGACTGGGATAATAATTTATGGGAAGTGCTGAACATCTACCATGTCGTGCGTTTGCGGAAACAGCTTGTTGACCCGGACAAATTTCCGAGGTGTCCTCACTAAATTTCGAAACTCAGTTAGCAAGATATCGTCCTTTTTGATACTCGTCGAGCCGGGGTGGGGTGGGGGGGACTCTCGAGAGTCCCTCCCCCTCCGCCCCTCTGGTTTTCTCGGGGGGCTCTCGAGAGTCTCCCCCCCCCCCCCACCCCCTCTGTTTATCCCGGTGGCCCTCGAGAGTCTATCCCCCTCTGGTTTTCCTGGGGGCTCTCGAGAGCCTCTCCCCTCTGGTTTTCTCGAGGGGGGGGGGGGGGGGGCTTCGGACGGTTTCTCCCCTCTCCTCCTGGTTTTCTCGGGACAGCAGCCGAATGAGCCGAAGCAATCATTTCCGTGGATTGAAGTCTAGCTCCGTTTTTTAAAACATAATTTGACCTCTGGTAACCTCATTATCGGCCAAACGTCCAAAATATGTTTGCTTCTGGCTGTCCATGACCAGAGTTTTGTAGTGGTGTTTTGCATTTTATCCTAGCTTTCGAAGATCGGAAGTTGGAGGTGGCCAGGTGAAGGTGGATAAGCTGACCGACCCGGCGAGGGTTAATTTCTAGACATGATTTTCACAGGCCGTAATTTGTATGCTAAATAAGGAATCTTGGAATTAGATGTAGATGCCCTTTCATGCCTTTTGATCCACCTCTATCGTGGTATTCATAACAGCAATGCTATGTGGCACTGAATTGTTAATGCGATGCCAACGAAGTGCGTTGTGAATGTATTGCTCGTGGAAAACGCTGTAGAACTGCTGGTCTGGAGTGTGGAGTGGTGAACGCGACGGCCACTGCCAGTGATGAACGGCTGAGCTCGACCATTCACCCGACCGTTGACCCGACTTAGGCAGGTCAGCTGGGGGCCCGACTTAAGTAGGTCAGCTGGCGTACAGTGCTTTGCGTCAGGTGGAGGACAAGCGGATTCGGACGGGGCCCAGCCGACCCCATTGTTTAAACAGTCATCGGATTTCGACAACCATTTCTTTTTCATAGGCTCATTTTAATTGTGTTACTAAAATAGTTAGTGACCACTGAATTATCCCGGGGACGAGTGGTCTAGGGGTAAGTTGCCCGTCTCACAATCGAAAGATTGTGGGTTCGAGTCTCACCTGTCGCTACTCTGCGCCCGCGGCCAATCGGCGTGAGAGATTGTCGACTCTACATGACTCAACGGTCGATGTGTCGTAAAACCAATAACCAATCACCACTGAATTATCTTGCGAACGGGGCCCAACCTAGCACCATCGCTCCTAAGTCACCGGATTTAATCCCTTCCCCATGTTGAAAGTTTTTTCCCATCACTTGTTAATCAATTCACGCTGCTCAAATCACACCTATGCAAAGCACATAGAAATTAAGATGATCGAATTTTACGGATTTCCGTTAAAACGCCCGGTCGCCACCACTAGCGTTCGCGCACGTGCGCACCCGCCTGAGCATTCGTTGCATTTTGTTAATGCCCCGCCCCCGAAATTGTTATTCTGAATCCATCCTGACGTGTTTCCCCAGAATGATGCTTCTTTTGGGCACAGCACGAGGTTTTGTATGGGGTCGAGGAAATGCACCAGCATTTGTGGCCGTGAGATTGCCATGTGATAACGACGGCGAATAATGGCCACTAGTTCATGCCAGTGGGAAATGATCTGTCAGGCCAGTGGCGTGTTGTACAACGCATGATGGAATTCCTAGCCGGGTGTAGCGGCGATATTGGCTGTTTGTTCGTACTACCTGCAAAGTTCACCTCATTTTGCCATTGTTGTAAATAATGCTATTAACACTCGACGGACAGCAGCCTTCGGGGAGAGTGAGTTTAGTGCCGGACCATGGCCTTTAAATTAGTCTGTGTGGTATTACTCTCCGTAGATCCGCTTTTAATTCAGAATGTGTAACGCGAGAACGGCGGCATTACCTTGGCAAACTTGGTGAATTGACACGTGTTCGTTTCCTTGCTATTCATACGACGTGCTTGTGTATCCAAGAGCCAACATCACCAACACGGTTGCAGGCTGGCAAAATTTACTACACAGGGGTGTATCCCTGCAATGTTTGACCAACAGAAATACAAATTAAGTCCACAACGGTATCCTCCTCATATTTCCTGCCACAAGATAAAGAGGGCGGTCATTGACCGCAGGCTTGCACAGTGCTTCGATGAAATGTCACCACGTGGCCTGACACCGCCTCCGGCGATGTGACGACCTGGCGTGCGCTTTGTCACCTGGCGTGCACTATGTCACTGGGTGACACCGTTGGCCGTGCTGAGGTCAGCAACTTTTTAGATATGGTAAAAGTGGGCGTTTTCCAAACAAAAGCATGGTTCAACGCCGACAATATCGCTGATCTTGGTCCCAAGGAGAAATTTGTCGAAGCCAGCTGACCAGTCCAGAAATCCAGTTTGCAGGCATCCAAGTTTGAGCCACTCTGTCGAAAAAACATCTGGCTGCCTACCTAAATGCAGCAGTTGTCCCAGGCGCAGTATGGCCCATGCAACTGAGAGCCCCTAGATCCCAATAACAATAACGGCAGCAGTTGCCCCGGGTGCTGATAACCCGTTTAGCTTAGAGACCCTTAATCCCAATAACAACAGCAGCCGCAGTTGTCCCATTGCAGACCTATCACTTGTGTTATGGCAGCAAATATAGTGCTGCTTGTGCGCCTGTGAAAACCAAATCATCACCAGCTGTCTCCAATAACTATCCATCACCAACACCAACACTGCCGAGCGCGGTGCGTTGGAGCCGAGCTGCAAGGCAATTGCTAGTGTATTGCGGAGGCTCGGCATCAATGTGAAGGCTCGTCCCAACGGCACAGCGTCCCAACGTCCCAACGGCACAGCGTCCGCCATTGGTGAATGTACTGTTGGCGTCACAAATGGCTTCGCAGTCAGACTGGGCGCTCTGGCACCTGAATATCCTGCATAGGTACAGGTGTGGCGGGAAACAGTGTGCCCATGCAGGATATTCAGGTGCCAGAACGCCCAGCCTGACCGGCAAGCTATTTGTGACGCCAACGGTACCTAGATGTGGCGGGAAACAGTGTGCCCATGCAGGATATTCAGGTGCCAGAACGCCCAGCCTGACCGGCAAGCTATTTGTGACGCCAATTATACGCGGCGGCAGTCGGCGTGGCCCGCTGTTGTGCGTTTCGGGCGGCCGCCGAAGCCGTCCATTGACGGTCGCAGCGGCGCACAAGGCGTGCCGGGTTCCAGCCTGCCTTGGCCCCGTTGGCCGCGACCGGTTGTCGTGACAGGCGGTCTGGTTCCCTGTCAGCCGGCACCTGCCGTGCTCTGGTGTGGCTGGTCATGCCGCGGGTCGGTTGTGGTGTGGCTGGTCATGCCGCGGGTCGGTTGTGGTGTGGCTGGTCATGCCGCGGGTCGGTTGTGGTGTGGCTGGTCATGCCCCGGGTCGGTTGTGGTGTGGCTGGTCATGCCCCGGGTCCGTTGTGGTGTGGCTGGTCATGCCCCGGGTCGGTTGACCAATGCTGGTGTGCTGTGAGATGACTGGTCATGCTGACCAGTGCACTGGTGTTATACTGCGAGATGGCTGATGATGCCCTGGGTCGGCGGACCGATGGTGTTACACTGCGAGATGGCTGATCATGCCCTGGGTCGGCTGACCGATGGTGTTACACTGCGAGATGGCTGATGATGCCCTGGGTCGGCGGGCCGATGGTGTTATACTGTGAGATGGCTGATCATGCCCTGGGTCGGCGGACCGATGGTGTTACACTGCGAGATGGCTGATGATGCCCTGGGTCGGCGGACCGATGGTGTTACACTGCAAGATGGCTGATGATGCCCTGGGTCGGCGGACCGATGGTGTTACACTGCGAGATGGCTGATCATGCCCTGGGTCGGCGGACCGATGGTGTTACACTGCGAGATGGCTGATGATGCCCTGGGTCGGCGGGCCGATGGTGTTATACTGTGAGATGGCTGATCATGCCCTGGGTCGGCGGACCATGGTGTTACACTGCGAGATGGCTGATGATGCCCTGGGTCGGCGGACCGATGGTGTTACACTGCGAGATGGCTGATGATGCCCTGGGTCGGCGGACTGATGGTGTTACACTGCGAGATGGCTGATCATGCCCTGGGTCGGCGGGCCGATGGTGTTATACTGTGAGATGGCTGATCATGCCCTGGGTCGGCGGACCGATGGTGTTACACTGCGAGATGGCTGATGATGCCCTGGGTCGGCGGGCCGATGGTGTTATACTGTGAGATGGCTGATCATGCCCTGGGTCGGCGGACCGATGGTGTTACTGCGAGATGGCTGATGATGCCCTGGGTCGGCGGACCGATGGTGTTACACTCGAGATGGCTGATGATGCCCTGGGTCGGCGGACCGATGGTGTTACACTGCGAGATGGCTGATGATGCCCTGGGTCGGCGGACCGATGGTGTTACACTGCGAGATGGCTGATGATGCCCTGGGTCGGCGGACCGATGGTGTTACACTGCGAGATGGCTGATGATGCCCTGGGTCGGCGGACTGATGGTGTTACACTGCGAGATGGCTGATGATGCCCTGGGTCGGCGGACTGATGGTGTTACACTGCGAGATGGCTGATGATGCCCTGGGTCGGCGGACTGATGGTGTTACACTGCGAGATGGCTGATGATGCCCTGGGTCGGCGGACCGATGGTGTTACACTGCGAGATGGCTGATGATGCCCTGGGTCGGCGGACCGATGGTGTTACACTGCGAGATGGCTGGCGGTACTCGGAGGCTGATTGCATCCATTGGACGGCTGGTGGTGGCCGCTGGCCACTCACTCTCGTTTCCCGACCGTACTGTGTGATTATTTGGCATTTGCCGCCATCTGATGTGTCAGTAAACCTTGGACACCGTAACTCCTGAGAAGTGAACCTCCGGCAATGTATTCTGATCCACGGTGGCCCACCTTCAGGTTCTACCTAAACTCCGGAGACGCGCCAACGGTCTCCGATATGATCTGCTCCCTCACTCCACGCGGAGGGATCCAAGACGACCAAACACGCCGTTCCCTAAGTTGACCATATGTTAGAGATAAGTGTAGTTCACTGTAATTTTCCACACAATTATAGACACGTTCAAGCGAGACAGTTGTAGTTTAAGATTGGTAATATTATCCTGCAAGTCTAAGGTGTCGTAAGGTGCATTGGATGCGCGAAAGCCAGCGACAGGCTATGGGGCTATGGGCTAGCTGCACCATCAGACCAGCTGCGGGGCAAGCTGCTTCAGGCACAGGATCGTGCGCCGTGCCGCGACAGGAGTCTTGTGGACCGACCTGATGTGCTCCATCGGCACCCCTTTGAGACACGCACCTTAGTGTGGCAATTGTTCGCAACAGTGCATGAGCTGCAGAAATATCACACATATATTTCGACACAGTGCATCCAACTTGGCACCAAAAATTTTATAAAAAAATTCAACTGCATTCAACTTGGCACCAACTATATTTGGGAAAGTGCATTCAACTTGGAGATGCCGCTTTTCATATTCAGCAGAGGACCCGATGTCGGAAAATGGTGCCTCCAATTTCGGTATATGTGCATTGAAAACAAGCCGATTCCACGGAAATTGGCTGCGGCCTCGCCGAAGCCAGGCTTCACCGGCCGATTATCGTGTGCTGATATCAAACATAATTGCACTGCGCTCAATTGCCGAATTAGATACTGTGTGCATTATGTCACGATCCTTTTCGTCTTACCGCGTAGTGTACGCCGCACACAACCATTCAGCTCGGTTCCCTCCAGCGTATGTAATTCGGTTGCATCCATCGCTCTCTTTGCGTCGTCAACGGTTTTAAATTCAACTTCTAGCCCACCGTCTCTTAGCTTTTCGCACCTCAGTGCAGATCCAAGCTTGTCACAAGCTTCCTTTCTCTGGAATGGAGTAAGCAGTAAGAGTTTCTTGTCTTCGTCTAATTATTTTATAATTAAGATACAAGGCGTAGGCAGACAGGTTTCGAGGCTGGGCACTGCATGCGTCTGGCTCGGATACCTGGTAAGTCGGCTCGTCTGTCCCCTACTAGAGGTGACAGGTAAGTTGTTTTTGTTGTGTTTGATGTTGCCATGGAAGTGTGAATGGTTTCGGCTCCTCGGGCGCCCCACCACAGAGGGGCCCTACCGGGGGACGCCTAAGTCCAGCGGACAGAAGCAGGCGCCTGAGGAGGAGGAGGAGGAGCAAGCCAGGCGCCCGAGGAGCAAAACGGGGCAGGCGGCGCTTTCGCCCAGCCGGGAGAAAGAGACTCACCACCCCGACCGGGATCCAGCGCCGCCCACCCCTTGACCCCAGCCGGCCAGATCGGCAGACAATGAGAAGAATCCCAGGCCCCCGGCCGAAGGCGACCAGCCACTTGATCCGTATGGGGCCCTACGGGCCCGCCCGCCCTCCGGGATATCGGGACCAAAGAGGCGTGTTGGTCCCCCGTCACAACTAGCACCGTGCGACCGGGGACCTTAGCCTCCAGGACTCCGTCGACCCCCCGGGGGGGGGGGGGAGGGGGCGCGACTACCCCGATAAAACTGAGCTGGAGGGCAGGACCGGGGAAGTTGTCCTACCTGCCCATAGTAGGGATAGCTGGAGTTGCAGGGCCAGGTGAAGGACATGGATGTTGAGATGAGATGGGCATTGTAATGGGAGCGTATGAATGGAAGGACGACTGAGGCACTCTTAGTCTCGCCCCTCACCACTGGACCGATGACCTGGTCCGCCGGGTCCTTGGGGCGTACAATCCCCCCACCACGGAAAGGTGGTGCCTCGTCGGGGGGACCAAATATAATGATCCTTGACCAATTATAACCTCCCTTCCAGATGGTTGGCTGGATCCGCCCTTGACCCCATATCACCCGACTGTTGCAGTCGGGGTCGGCTCTGGAGCTTCCTCAGAACTACATCCCTGAGACCCGCTTCAAGTGCATCACCTTCTGCATTTTGGCTGCCGCCATGAGCATCGGCATCGTCATACCCAGCATAGGTGGGTGGTGCTGAAGGAGGTGTGGGCCGGACTGGTGGATGGTGCTGATAGGAATGTGAGCGGGACAGGTGAGTGATGCTGAGAGGTGTGAACCGGACAGGTGAGTGGTGCTGAGAGGTGTGAACTGGACTGAATGATGCTGAGAGGAATGTGAACGGGGCAGGTGGGTGGTGCTGAGAGGAATGTGAGCGGGATAGGTGGGTGGTGCTGAGAGGAATGTGAGCGGGATAGGTGGGTGGTGCTGAGAGGAATGTGAGCGGGATAGGTGGGTGGTGCTGAGAGGTGTGAATCGAATATGTGTGGGTGGTTCTGAGAAAAATGTGAACTGTACAAGTGCGAACTGTACATAGTGATGATAGATGTGTACCGGACATAAATAGGTGACTCAGGAGCAGGTGTGAAACGGGCATAGATGGACGGTGCTGAGAGGTGTAAGCTAGACATAACCAGATGGTGCTGAGGGAGGTGTAAGCTGGACAGGACATGTCCCGGTAGTGCTGAGAGAGATGTAAGCTGGACATAGCCCCGTGGTGCTGAGAAATACAAGCTTGACATAGTCCGGTGGTTCTGAGAAATGCAAACCGGATATTGCACGGTGGGCATTGAGAGAGGTATTCGAGAACGCTAAGGTTTTCTTCAATTACACGGACGACATTTCCCACTCACACTTGCTACACTGCCGCGACCACGATTCCCGCTCACACTTGCGACACTGACACGGACCACAGTTCGCGCTCACACTTGCGACTGCGACTCATACTACGTCACGCGCATACTCCCCTGTGAGTATGTGAGACATACCCGTGACTGTTGTCACAGGGGTATGTCACAAATACAAATGTCTCGTACTCTATGCTGGTGTGTTTATCGGGGCATGAGTCGTATTATTCTTATTAACGTACGGAGCATGTTGGCTGGTACGATGTAGAGATGAAGGGTATTGACACGGTACACGCTCTGTGTAAAATGGTGAACTGATCGGCCTCCCATTCACTGATGATCTGAATGTTGTTCACGAGTGGGATTCCGTTCCAGAGGTTGTACTGGGCCTGCTGGGCTCCACAATGGGAACGGCCATCGCCATTCTTTTCCCGTCCGTCATGTTCATCAAGAACACGTCTAGGAACAACTTGGAGAAGATGTCGGCCCAGGTGAGCACGACTGACGAGACGAATCGCTGGACCGCAGGATCGCGGCCAGGCAGGAGCCGAAATTTTCTGGTGGACGATGCTGTTGTGACTGCTGTGTTCCCTTTCAAGGTTATTCTTTCGACTTAATGTTTGCAATTTTCTGTCGCTGTGTAATTCAGAGTGAGGGTGCGAAAGGGATACTACTGTAGCTGATCACACTACGAACCAAGCATTGATAAAGTTCGACTCAATTTGGCTTAGCTATGTGGCCTATGCAGTCCACGCGTCCTTAAACTACAATAACTGCAATACAAGACTCAATTTGGCTTCGAAAATGTCCACAGTCGCTCGCAATAATCGGGTGGTCTTTAGGTCCCATCGGCTGTGGAATCGTTAATACGCACCGCCACACTGCTGCGTTTATTTCCACATACATTTTCCGCTTCCTTAGTAGTGCTCTTTTTATGACGACTTCTAACTAGTGTTTGGACATCGTTGGCTGCCGCCTCTTGGTTAGTACCATTCGTTTCCCGCGAAAATTAGCCGCCAGTCGTTATTGCGTCATCCAATATTACTCGTTGTGTGACACTTTGGAAGACATGCCGTTATTGCACAGTATCAATCGCACGTTTCTGCATTAGAGTTTATTGTCCCCGGTTTGTTTTATTGGTGCTTTATCGCCTTCATCAGGTATATGCATTATTCTTGCCCCATCCATGACGTTCGTTATTCTACACTTTGTGTGTTCTGTTGTACCCTCAGGTGACATTGTTGACCCATGTTCTCTGATGAAGTTGCTTGTGCCTCCAGTGAGAAGACGGTGCTTGTCCCTCTACTGAGATGGTGTTTCCCTGTCCCTCTCAGGTGGTGTTGCCTATCCTTCCAGTGGGATGACGGTGCCTGTCCTACTGATGTGTTCCCTGTCCCTCCAGTCAGGTGATGTTGCCTGTGCCTCCGTTGAGGTCGTGCTGCCTATCCCTCCTCTCGGATGATGTTGCCCATCATTCCCGTCCTACTGCGCCTGTTCCTCCCGTGAGGTGATACTGCCTATGCCTCTCGCGATGTGGTGCTTCCTATTCCTCCGTTTATGTGACGATGCCTATCCGTGCGTTGATGCGTTGCCTAGCCCTCCCATTTTACGATGCCTATCCCTCCCAGGTGATGTTGCCTATCCGTCCCATGAGGCGATGTTGCCTATCCCTCCCATGAGGCGATGTTACCTATCCCTCCCATGAGGCGATGTTGCCTATCCCTCCCACGAGGCGATGTTGCCTAGGCCTCCAATGAGGCCATGTTGCCTTTTCCTTCCACGAGGTTACTTTGGCCACCCGTGCCCTCAGGCGACGTTTTTGCTGGGAATTGTGTTGCTCGTCTGCGGCACCTACATGAACCTGTACGCGGTGGACCAGCTGGCCCAGGGCACGCAACTGTCGCCGCCTGTCAGCGTTCCTCCGGCGATCAGCACGCCCGCTGTCGTGATCCAGAAGCCGCTGGCCAACACCACCGCTGCCAAAGGTGACCGCTGAGCACCAGATAACAGGCTGGCCACTGGGTACTGGATAACAGGTGGCTGGTAGGAGGTGGTCACTGGAGACTGGATGACATGCTGCCCGTGAACAGTGGTCACTGGGTAGTGGATAACAGGCGGCTGGTAGAAGGTGGTCACTGGGTACTGGATAACAGGCTGTTCGGATAGCAGACTGCCTGTAAAAGGTGGCCACTGGGTACTGGATAGCTAGCTGTCCGGATAGCAGATTGTCTGCAAAAGGTGGCCACTGGGTGTTGGATGACAGGCTGCTGGTAGGTCACCACTGGGCACTGGGCACTGGATCCTGATCCACCGTTTGCTGCCTGCGATGCTCCTCTCGTATTGCTCGTCGGCGTCGGGTGAGATGCTGACGCGGTAAAGTAGGCGCTACAAAACCAGTAGCAGTCGATGCGCCCGCAAACCGAAATAATCAATCGATGACGCGGTACGGGTCGTCCGCAGAGGCGGCGGTGCCGGTGGCGGGGCTGCCGGCGGTGGAGAAGGCAGCCGTGGCTGTTGACGAGGTGCGGAAGGAGCCGGCCGTGCCCGAACCTCCGGCCGATCCGGGCCAAAGGCCGCCAGACGCTGCCGCCGCCAACGACAAACGCGACGACCACGGGGAGGCGGCCGTGCAACAGAAGTCGGACGGCGACGAGAAGGCAGCGGATCCAGACCGGAAGCGGGAGGGCGCGAAGTTGGAAGCTGACAAGCGGAAGCACGCCACTGGCGACCAAAAGAATGAAGGCGTTGTCGATCGGAAGCTTGCGGAGGACGACGGCAAGTTGGAGGGGGCCGGGCGGGCGTCGGAGGAGGCGAACCGGAGGTCGGAAGCCGGCGGCGACCGCCTGGACGCTGGTGCGCTGCGGAAGGAGGCGGAGGAAAGACGGCGGGACGACGCTCTGAAGCCGGACCCGCAGCAGAAGGAGATCGAGACCAAGCAGGAGGCTGTGCTGCAGAAGCTGGAGGAGACGCACAAGGAGCAGAAAGAGCTGCTCAAGGAGCAGAAGGAGCTGCTGCAGGAGATGAAGAAGCAGAAGGCTGATAGACAAGCGGAGCAGGCGGTGCCGCCGGCTGGTCAACAGCGCATGATTGATCCTGCAGCTCAGCAGCAATCCGTGGGAAATGCTGCAGCTCAGCAGCAGCCAATGGAAAACGCTGCAGTTCAGCAGGAGCCAATGGCAAACGTTGCAATGCAGCAGCAACCTTTGCCAAATGTTGCAATTCAGCAGCAATCCATGGTAAACGCCGCACCACAGCCGGTAGCTGCCGCGGGAGTGATCCAACAGCCTGGCGTGTACGCCGGAGCACCTCAGCAGGACGTAGACGCGAGAGCGGCACAGCCTAGAAACGTGGCCGCTCAGCCCCTGAGTCAGCAGCAGCAGTTCGTTCAGAATCAGCTGCCGCTGATTCAGGGCCAGCTGACGGCACTGAATCAGCAGCAGGCTCAACCAGCGCCGCTGCCGCTGGCCAATCAGGCGCTGCCGCTGGCCAATCAGGCGCTGCCGCTGGCCAATCAGGCGCTGCCGCTGGCCAATCAGGCGCTGCCGCTGGCCAATCAGGCGCTGCCGCTGGCCAATCAGGCGCTGCCGCTGGCCAATCAGGCGCTGCCGCTGGCCAATCAGGCGCTGCCGCTGGCCAATCAGGCGCTGCCGCTGGCCAATCAGGCGCTGCCGCCAGCCAATCAGGCGCTGCCGCCAGCCAATCAGGCGCTGCCGCCAGCCAATCAGGCGATGCCGCCAGCCAATCAGGCGCTGCCGCCAGCCAACCAGGCAGTGCCATTTGTAAATCGGCCGCTGCCACAGACCAACCAGGGGGCGCTGCCGTACGGCAACCAGCCGCCGGCTCAGAACCGGCCGGCGGCCGCCGGCGGCGGTACGGGGCTGGCCAGTCCCGAGGCCGGCGGCGGCGTCCAGCCGCAGGCGCCGCTGGCCGGGCCGGCGACCGGCGACCGGCTGGAGCGGCTCTCCATGTCGTTCGGCGACCAGCAGGTGAGGTGTATCAGCACGCGGCAGGTGGCCTGCGATCGCAGCGGCCGCGGCGGCGAGCGATAAGCTAGGCATTCGTTTGGATTCACAGGTGAGTTCGGGCGGTGCAGAATTTTACGCACAAAAAGGTGCAGCTCCATCGCGTTGAAATAATTATTGGTTAACGTTGCACCACTTGAGCTCGATCAAAGTTGTAGGTATATGATGAAACGTGGGAACTCCCCAAGCACTCGAGGCACTCACCTCAAACAGTGCATGGCTTAGTTCGAGAAGTGTCGCCGGTTTCACGCTGAAAGCGTCGCCGCGCACTGACTCGGGCCGAGTGGTGGCGTGTCAGACTGCCCGGGCGCCGCAACCGCTGCCACCGCTGCGGTCACCGCAGGGCCAACAGAGGTAAAGTGGGCGCCGAGTTAGTCAGCGAACACTGGCACTGGCGTTGTTCGGGCATTGGTTGAGAAGGCTCAGACTTATTGACTCTCAGCATAAACCGTCTCTGATATCTTGCCATATAGTCTTACGTAAGTACCGACGGGACATTTCAAAATACTGTGGACGTGTACTATGCAATGCTACTTTGTTGTTGTTGGTGTTATTGCTGTTGCACTCTCGATATTTTTAGCAAAATTTGTCTCTCTTTAACGGGCGCGCCACAGGGGCTCTCAAATAGCGCGCACCGGAGAAGGGGCGGATTCCCCCCTCCCCCCTAAGGGGTGCAATATAGCAGAAGCAACTGACACGCCCAACAATCCCAACTACGCACACATACGCCTCCCCCCCCACCAAAATAAAATAAAATAAGGAAACGATTGAAACTAAAGGCACAACTTGGAGGGTAGGTTATGGCTGTAGTGAATTATCTTCAGTGGAAGTTACATTACTCTAGGCCAATGTTATTTTTTAAGCATTAAATGAGGTCGAGCTCCACCGCACAGAAGAAACCTTCGTGACTGAACGCTCGGCGGCCGGGTGGCCGATCAGTCGACATTGCATCCCCGCAGTTTCTGTTTACCAACGCATTCCAATACTTTGCATGCGATGCGCTAATCAATCAGTCACAACTACAAGATTGCATTACGATATCCCCCACCGTTTATGAGATGTCGCCTTCAAACAGGTGGTGAACGGATTCCCCCCCCCCCCCTCCTGTGCGCGTGTTAATGGGAATTCACCGCTCTCTCTAGATTCGGGGAGTGAATACCAGTAGTGTTAGGATTTCGCTCCATTAGGAGCGAAATCAAAATGTTGGTGTTGCATGGCAACACCAGCATTTTGATTTGCTACACCGGCAACAGCAAATGTACGCGAGCTTCCACCCATACCGGTGACGGCCATGTCTGTCAGGTACAATGCATCCAGTGGTTCACCAAAATCGGTTGACTAGTTATTGCTATAGCTTACGTGTATTCCATGGCAGATGGTACGGTGGGCAGATTGTTTTACGAAACTGCTGCGATACGCTCTTACATTTGCTGTAATAATCTTGCGGCAATGTGTGTAACATGGAGTTGATCTTGCCGCCGACAGATGGCGGGCGGGAAGCCGGCGCGGTCCGCCGAGCGCGTGCGGCGGGAGGCGCCCGACCGCGGCGTGGAGGACGAGATGCTGGTGCGACTGGCGGAGAACTGGGCCGCCGTGGAGGCGGCCGGCGGCCGCGGAACACGGTAGCGGGTGGAGATGCCGGCGACGGCGGCGAGAAAGGCACACACGGCGCGAACTGTGCGGTGCGGATGCAGGATATACCAGGCGCGCATTGTGTGATGCTACCGGCGCCAGACGTGCAACGCGGCACTCTGAACGATGGGACGGCCGACGGCGGCGTGATTGCGACTGAGTCCCTTCGGGAGCACGACGCCTTTGCTCACATCACATGAAGATGGTGGTCAACATGTAAATACATTCGGGTTGACGTGCGATGTGAGATGCTTGCATTAGTGTGTTGAGTTCAGTTCGTTATTCTGCGAGTGTTGACTGCTGCTCCCCAGGCCGCTGTGGGGTGAGGGTCCGGCTTTGCGTTGTTGCTGTGTGTTTGGTTCCATTCGGTGGGGCCGCGATCACCGTCTATCCATGATGGGTGATATTTGGAGAGGCCTGGCAGATGTGCAGCGCGCCAGTGTGGAGCGCCAGGACTGACAGATGTGCATGGTGCGCCAGTGCGGAGCGCCAGATCTAGCAGATGTGCAGTGCGCCAGGCCTGGAAGATGTGCAGTGCGCCAGTGTGGTGCGCCAGGCCTGACAGATGTGCATGGTGCGCCAGTGCGAACAATGATGCACCTGGCACGGCCGGCTTTACATTGCCTCGGGTCCACAATTTAATGCCCAGTTGCCGACTGTTGGATGCTGTCTTGCGATCGCCAGCCCGCGCCGCAAGGTCTGAGTATCAGCGCAAGGATCGATACAGTTTGGGTCTCTAAGAACGAGAAATGTGCGTAGTCTAAACTACAGCTTTGGTAGCTCTGTGAGACCAAGGCATCAGAGCGTAAGACGCATGTTGAAATCCCACCACCCGTCCCCACCTCCCCGAGACAATGTCGTGCTGTGATCTGTTGTACGGTACGGAATACATGTACTGTCGCGGCGATTCAAGTCGTATTTCACCGTGACCTGATTGACTTGAAAGCTGGCACGCTTTTAGAGGCCATGCTGCAATTACATACATTTCGGGTTTTCAATAATAATTAGTATGAACAAAAGTCTGCGCAACGAAACGTTTTCCCGACTGCAACCCTTATCTGACCCAGACCTTGTCCTGAGGTCACACTTTTGCTTTTGCGTTGTCCTGTCCTTGTTTGTCGAGCAGCCATATTTGACTGTTTCTGACCATATTTCAGCATGTTCAACTTTTGAACAAATATTGTACGGGTCGTGGAAAATGTTTCAAAGTACTTCTAAAATAATGTTGAGACGAGATCATGACTTGACTGATATGCCGTAGTTCAGGTATCTTAAGAACCTCAACGCATTTTTCCCCACAATGCGCAGATGGTGTGACGGAACACAAGCAGACATTGAGAGCGATATCGTGAACGGTTCAGGTGTTATCTCAGAAAATATCAGGGGGTCAAAACGACCCTTCTACACCGCGGGGATTAACACGCGCCCCGGAGGGCCTCTGAAAACTACGCGCACTGGAGGGGGCGGATTCCGCCCCCCCCCCTAAGATCTCGGCTCCTATCAAAGCTGGAGGAACGAAATTCGCAGGGCGGATGTGTACGGTAGTCAACTCTATTGTGTGCAAATTTCATGACCTCAGGTCAATATCTTAAAGGTTAAGTGAGGTCACGTCAAAATTTTCTTCTTTTGCGTGGCTTGGCTTGTTATTGTTATGGATCGCTGTGATTGTGTTTAAATGCTCCAAAATTGGCATCAATGATGTTTTGGACATTACTAATGATGCAATACAGATGCTAGACCCGGTATTTGACCTCAGGTCACCTATATAGCAGCACTATCAGGTCAGTTACCTGTTCCAGTTAAGGGAACCGGGCCGCCCGCCCGACTGCTTCGCCGGGCAGCTCGGCTTCGCGAAGAAACGAGTGAAGTACATGAATAAAGTATGGAAACGCTTAGGTACACAATGACAAACAATAGTTTTCATAATGTGTAGGGAGTAACATACAAAGCGACATCAATCGCATGACAGTCATTTGCATTTATGACAACATTCCAGTTGACCAAGTTTGGTTCCATTAACCTGTCATGAACTTGACCTTGGTGACCTAACATGACCTTGAAATTATACAGCATATCACAATATACATCAAACAATTCGCTAGTGCTGCCAAGAACACTTCCCTTTTGCCAATATACGGGAAGCGCCTCAGCGCCGATTTTTGTGGTCTGGCGCCACGAAATGTTGACTTTAACGGCCCCTAACCCGAAAAAAAAACTTTCGGCCGATTTCCGTCTTTCCTTGCTTTAAACGACGTGCTGGTCATTTCTAAGCAGGTACGCAAAAAATGGCGTATATCGACCGGTAAAATCTGGAGTTATGTACGAAAACAGGAGGGGTGGGCGGATTTCGCCCGCCCGCCCCCCCCCCCCTCCAGTGCGCGTGTTACTATACGAATACACGCAGTTACGAATAGTGTCGATAAGCTGGACGATTGGTCAGGCTGCCCTGATGAATGGGCAATCTGCACAGCCAGAACACCCGCCAAATATACCGGCAACTCTCGCGTACAAATTTCCTCTCCAGGGCACATAGACTTGCGATTTTACAGCAAGCTGCGTCCCCGATCCACGTTCTGCTTTGCCGCAAGAAGTGCTCAGGTCGCTCCGTGCGCACCACCTGCAGCCAGGAAACGTCGCGTGCGTTGGACCCCATGTATTTGACGGCCGTGTCCCCCGTAACAGCGCAGCGATCTCCGCACGGTCGTCTGCATCGCTGGCGTCAGCTGGCTCGCTGTGACGTCACCGCCCGGCCTGCGGCAGTCGGCTGGCCAGCCCCCGCCGGGCCGACTGTAAACACACGGAGAGGTCATCCATCGGGGGCACGTCGGCGCGCCAAACGACACCGCGCGACCAGCATCCTCTGTGTGGGCATGGGCAGTGTTAAAATAATAGTTCTTCGTTAGGCGTGAGATGTCGGAATGGGTACAGTGGCATGTCCAAATTGGCCAAGATAGCATGCCAATTGAAATATTGTTTCGGTCTTTGAAACTCAATTTTGAGCCAATAGTGAATATTTTCATTTAATTTCGGGGGACACATAATATAGGGATACCCATGCTAACAATAACGACTACCACACTATGGTTTTAAAAGATGGCATTACTTAACAGACCACATCACAGATAATTTCCTACCTGAAATTGCGTAACGACATGCTTGTGAATGACAATCCGCAATGGTGGGCATATGCACGGTACTTATACCCGAAATACTCTCAGAAACAAGACATGGAGAGACTCCACAAGCACACACCAACAAGCATGATGTCGCTACGTCATTGGAAAGGACGTCTATTCAGTGTCCAGAAAGTGTGGTACATTCCACCCCATTTCACGGATAATTCATCACTGGCCGCGGGGTGGCAGTGTTGCGTACACCCATCGCGGCGCCGTCGGTGGCGACGGCGCCGCTCGGAGGTGACGCGGGTCCTGTAGCCGGCAGGTAAAGGGCCGGCCCGACACTGCACGCCGGGCCGACGGTGTTGGCCGGCGCAACCAGCCACACAACAGTCACGGGGCGACCGAGGCTGACAATGGCAATCACTACATTAAGGAAACGCCCGCAATCAAACACGTGCTTTTGTTAGTCAGTTATTTGGGCTTTGGGGCGCGTCGACAACTATGGCCAGATTGCGCCCTGGTGTTTTTCATCATGTTATTTCGAAGCGATAACCCAATTAAAAGCACAATTCAACAAAATACGATAATCCCACTGTAAAAAAAAAATATATGCAATTCTGCCGAACGTTGACAACCGCCATGAGTCTCTTCTTATCCTGAGTATGGCATGAAGCAGAGGGTCACCACCATACACGCATAATTGTAAGCGAATACCCAACACCCAGAACCAAATATCTAGCACACAATACTCAATACCGGCCTGTGCCGACAGCCCACCGGGCTGATCTGCTATCTCAGCTACACTGTGCAGGACGTGAGGGGCAGCAGGCCATCTCGTGTCTCACCTGCTCCGGGTGACGACGGCAGAGCCGGACGCCATCTATCGGGCCACCAGGCCAGTGCATCAGGCTGACACACCATCTGACCAGGTGACGAGTGCACCATCTGACGGGTACACCATCTGACCAGGTGACTGGTGCACCAGGCCGGCATCCCCCGGTCGGGTGAGTGGTGGCTAGCGGGCGTGAACAGTGAACAGCCATCAGCCGGCCGCCGTCGCACTCCTGGCCACTCCCGGACGTCACCACCCGCTCCATCATCCAGCAGTCGGCCGCTACACTCCTGGCCATTCCCGGACGTCACCACCCGCTCCACCATCCAGCAGTCGGCCGCTACACTCCTGGCCACTCCCGGACGTCACCACCCGCTCCACCATCCAGCAGTCGGCCGCTACACTCCTGGCCACTCCCGGACGTCACCACCCGCTCCATCATCCAGCAGTCGGCCGCTACACTGCCGGCCACTCCCGGACGTCACCACCCGCTCCATCATCCAGCAGTCGGCCGCTACACTCCTGGCCACTCCCGGACGTCACCACCCGCTTCATCATTCAGCAGCTACACTCCTGGCCAATCCCGGACGTCACCACCCGCTCCATCAGCCAGCAGTCAGCCGCTGCACTCCTGGCCACTTCCGGACTTCACCTCCCAGTCCATCATCCAGCAGCGGCGGGCCGGTCACAATGCCGGGGCGCCAACGGGTTTTCCTCGTTTGCATAGTCCAACGTCCACAGCACCGTCGGCCTAAATGGCCGCGGTCGAGTAACAAAGCTAGATATCCGTCTACATGTAGAGAGGGTGACGATGGCGATGATATCACGGCATTGATTCGGTCAGATCACAGCAGCCTGCGGCCACCCGCGGCACAAACACGCCTCACTCCATAAATATGACTGGCGATGTGTTTCCCTCCCATGCTCTCGTTCGCTCTCGCGCCCGGCCTCCACACGGTAACAACGACACTAGATAATCTGGAACAGCTTCTTGAGCTCGATCATCAGCTGCCAGTCGGGCTTCTGCAGGTCCTCGCGGAAGAAGTTCTTACACGCGTCGATCGACTCGCGACTAATTCGGCTGATGAGCATGTCGGTCTCGTCAAAGTGGCGGCCGAACATTTTCGGACTGTCCCCCGGCACCGGGTCAATTTTGATGCATAACTCTTGGCCTTTCCGCGCGGCGTCGATCTGCTTGTGGTTGATCTCCACCGACGACACGTAGCCGATGAAGAGGAACTCCTTGCTGGGCACGCAGATGGGCGTGCCAATCTTGACGATCCCGCCCTCGACGCTGACGCCCATCACGATCGGGTCGCGCGAGTTGAAGATGAACTGCGGCAGCACGCGCAGCTTGCACGGGAACACGGCGATGTGTTTGTTCTCCTCGCGCTTCTTGGCCTTGAGGTCGGCGCGGTACTTGGTGAACTTGTCGAACAGGTGGTAGATGATGTCCGCCTGGAAGAGAGTGACGCCGGCGTTGTCGGCCATCTCCTGCGCGTCGCGCTCAACCCGCACGTCGAACGCCAGGATCACGGCGAACTCGGGGTCGCGCTCGATCATCGCCGACGCCTTCATCACGTCGCGCTTCACCACCGGCCCGATGCGGACGCCGCTGTACGCGATCTTGCTGGTGCGCAGGAACTCGAGCAGCGCCTCCAGCGAGCCGAGCGTCGACGCCTGCACGTACACGCCGCGGTCCGACAGCTTGATCTGACTCAGCGCCGAGCGCAGCTCCTTGGCGACCAGCGCGCGGCAGATGTCCGTCTCGTCCGGGTGCTCGGCCACCAGCAGGTTGAGGCCGGCGATCGCGTGCTCCAGGTCCTTGGCGGCGATCTTGACGCCCTGCGCGGCGCGGATCTCCTTGAACTCCTGGTAGGCGTTCTTGACGCGCAGCTCCTTGAGCGGCTGCGGCATGAGCAGCGAGCGCACCTGGGTCACGATCGGGCCGTCGGTGCCGGCCACCACGATGGTGCTGCCCTCGCGCAGCGTGCCATTCACCAGGATCACGTCGATGGTGGTGCCCATGCCGGCGGTCTGCTTCACCTCCAGCACGGTGGCCTGCAGCTCGTTCGAGTACATCAGCCGCTTGGTGAGCATGTTCTGCGTCATCATGACCACCAGGGCCATCAGGTTGCCCATGCCCTCGCCGGTGATGGCGCTGCTCGGCACGAGCGAAAGGTACTCGCGCGGGTTGTCGTTCTCGTAGAACAGCTTGGCGTTGAGCCCCTGCTCGGCCAACTGGACGATCACCTCCTGCGTGCGCTGCTCGAACTCGAGCTGTGTGTTGCGCGCCTGCGACTTGATCACGTCCTCCACGTCGCGCGACTTGCCCGCCTCCCAGTCGTACAGCCGGTCGATCTTGTTGAGCGCCACCACGAACGGCGTGCGCTTCTGCTTCAACAGGTCGATGGACTCGATTGTCTGCGGCTCCAGACCGTGCATGATGTCCACCACGAGAATGGCCAGGTCGCAGAGCGACGAGCCGCGCGAGCGCAGGTTGCTGAACGACTCGTGACCGGGCGTGTCGATGATTAGCAGGCCGGGGATTTTCAGCTTGTCCGCCTTGTGCTTCTTGACGAAGCGCTGCTGCTCCTCGATGGCTCGCAACGGCACGTTGGTGGCGCCTATCTGCTGCGTGATTCCGCCGGCCTCGCCCTCCTGTACGTTGGTCCGCCGCAGCTTGTCCAAGATCTTGGTCTTGCCGGTGTCCACGTGGCCGAGAACGCAGATGACGGGCGCGCGCAAGTTGTCCGCAGACTGGGCGGCGCGCGCCGCATCTCGCCGATCCTGGATCCGCTTCAGCGCGCGGTCGCGTCGCTTCTCCGCCTCGGTCCGCTCGTCCTCCTCGCTGTCGCTTTCCTCACTGCTGCTCTCCTCGGACTCTTCGTCCGACTCGGCGGGCTTGCTGTCGCTGGCGGCCGGCTGTTTGCTGACATCCTCAACAGGCTTCTCGGTGTCGATAGCTGGCTGTTCGGCTGACCCGGCGGGCGCGGCTTCCGGCTTCGACGGAGGCTTCTCGTCGTCGCTCGCCTGGTCCCACGAATCCTTCAGACCCTCGTCGTCCTCCCAACTCTCCAGTGGCTCCTCCTTGGGTGGCTCCTTGGGTGGCTCTTCGACCGGCTCCGGGGGTGTCGGCACGGGCACCACCTCGACTGGCTTGGCCTCAGTCTCGGGAGAGAGTTGCTTGCCCTTGCCCTTCTGGCGGCGGTCCTTCTGGCTAAGTCGCGGTTTTTTATCGGCCGAACCGGGCACCGTAATCGCCTGCTGCTGCTTCATGACGTCCAACAACGCCTGAGCGCGCGCCATGTTCTGTCGCTGCTTCGACGTCAGCAGCTTCCCCTCCGCCTTCAGCTGGTCACGCCGCTCCTTGGCCAGTTTCTTTTTCAATTCTTTCTGTTCCTTTTCTAGTCTGTCTTGTTCTTCTCTTCGTTTCTCTTCCTCTTCCTCTCGCCGTATTCGCTCCTCCTCTTCTCGCTTTGCTCTTTCTTCAGCATCTTGCTGTTGTCGCAGTGCTTCCTGCATTGCCGCTACTATTTTCTTGCCGGGCCCTTTCTTCTTCTTTGAAGTCTCTTCAGGTTCAGGTTCAGGTTCTGGCAGCTTCTCGGCTGCTTTCTTCTTTTTCTTTTTTGACACCTTGCCTTCTTCACCTTCTCCACCTCCTGCTTCCTTATGTTTTGATGGGTCCTCCCCATTTTGTTCAGCAAGTTTCTGTTCCTTTTCAGGGATCTCTTTCTGTTCCTCTGCCTCTTTCGTCCCAGTCTTCTTATTCTGCTCTATCTTTTTCAAACGTTCTCGCTCCTTCTTTTCTTTGCGCTTCTGTGCTTTAGTTTTCACAGTACCGCCTTCGTCGTCGTCCTCGCCATCCTCTTCGTCTTTATCCATACTATCTGCAATTCGTTCACCCTCATCTGCCTTTTCATCGACCGCCTTTTCAACAGGTGATTCCTTTTCTGCAGGCTTGGCCTCCCCCACAGGTAACTTATCTCCTGTGTACTCCATCTGAAGCTCCGACAACATCTTCTCTAAGTCATCGTCCAGGCCTTCGCCCTTCTTTTTCTTCTTCTTCTCCTTGGCCTTCTTCTCTTTCTTCTTGTCCTTCTTCTTCACTATCACAACCTCCTCCTCCTCTTCAGAGTCCTCGTCCTCGTCCTCGTCGCTGTCCGCCATCATCAGCGAAGCGAAGCCGGTCTTCTGCGGTCGCGCCGCCGGCTCGTCGTCGGACTCGTCCATCAGCGCGGCGAAGCCCGACATCTTGGCCTTGACCGGCACGACCGGCTCGTCGTCGACATCCTCCTCCATCGGGTCGTCGTCGGACTCGACGACGGCCGCCTTGGCCTTCTTCCTCTTGTCCCTCTTCTTGGGCTTCTTGGCGGGCTCGGCGGGCTGCTCGCGCGCGTCGTCGTCGCTGGCCGACACGGCGACCTGCGTCACGCACTCGTCTTCGTCCGACTCCGCCTCCTTCTTCTTGCCTTTCTTAGGCTTGCCCATGGTGCGTGTCCGCGCGAGACACGGGCGTGGCAGCGGTCGACGGGCGGCAGGGTGGATCCGACGCGGCCCCGCAGGTCGCCCTATGAAGATGCACTGTCGACACGGGGCAACACAAACACACCGTCACAGTCGGACTTGGCCGAGCAGCGATACAGTCAAAGCCAAACCGAACCACCGTCACAATCGGACTTCGACCAGCAGCGATACAGTCAAAACCAAACCAAACTACTCCATAGCATGTACAGCCTGTGGAACTTCCGGTGATGGAGGTGCCAATTGAGTAGCAATGTATCGGGATCACCAGGGATCCGTCTAGTCTGACAGAGATGCATATTCAAGGCCATTTGCAGTATTTTGTACTGCCAAGGATGAGTTAGTTATTTATTTTGGCCTTAGGGCACTTCAACCAGAATTCATCATTCCCGCCCAATGCGAGGATGAGATGCCAATTGATGCGTCATTAGGGAGTTTTGGGCAGTGGAGGTGCTAGTTGAGGGGTGCCATCAGAAACATGGCCTCAATGTTGGGAAATGATTAAATAATTCCCCCCCCCCCACCCACATTACAGATTTGGAGCAAAATTAACATTGAATAAAAATGCAGAGAAAATCAAGCTTGGTGTGCAAAATGTTACCTTGCTATCCAAATTTGATGACTGGTGGTAAATGTATGGAAATTGGTGCATTTTGCGCTCACAGCGCTCCATAACAATGACAAGCCAAGCCATGCAAAACAATAAAATTTTGGCATATGTGGCCTCATTTGACCTTGAAGATATTGACCTAAGGTCATGAAATTTGCACACAGTAGAGTTCACTACCGTACCCATCCACCCTGATAATTTCGTTACTCCAGCTTTAATAGGAGACGAGATCCTAGAGGAGGGGGCGGAATCCGCCCCCCCTCCAGTGCACATAATCTTCAGAGGCCCTCCAGGGTGCGTGTTAATGACTGGCCTGCCATATATTAATTTGGATACTAAGTTACTAATACAACTGATCAGCTGCTCCTGAATCACTCATCCCACTAGAAATGTCAAATATTAGTTTTCATCCACACCATTTTGATACCATTATATTGAAATCTCTGGATGGGAAGTCTTTTCACACCCCTCCCCTTCCCAGTGATGCTGTAAGATGCTGTCCATCTCATTGAACTGTCTGCAATACTGGAGAATGGTTGGATTTGTACTTTGTCACTCTGGATGTGGGGAGAATGATCTCAGGGAGAGGGTTTCTGGAGATAATTTCAGTTTGCACTTTCCATTCCATCTTGAACATGAATTCATCTGGAATCACAGAGCAGTCCAATGTCAAACAGCACCATTGAACCTCAGATGAGAAAAATCAGGATAATTTTTGGACAAATTTATATATTAAGGCTTTCTTTTTGATTTTTGAGAATTTCTCCCCCCAATGTTTATGAACATGGTTAACATGTGAATAGTATTTTTGCACAACAATTAGTGCCTGTGTGTATGTGTGTGTGTCTGTATTGTGTAGCCAAGTACCTGTTTTTGTAATATACTGCTAACACTAGAAAAAAACATGTGAACACTCATTTCCTCTGTAAATACAGATTTTTTTTTATTGGCAGGCAAAATAACACCCAAAATGGCTCATCAGAGTTGAGTAACATAGCATACAAGGTTTAAAAAATGGAACATAACCAAGCATAACCTAACCTAAGTTTGCATGTGAAAAAAAAATTGATTTTAAAAATAAATTTGCAGTCTAAGGTAATTTCTGATTTCTTGGAATTTCTTTTTAACTGCAATACAAATGTGCTTAACATGATGTAGCCACTCATTTCCTCTGCAAATGCATGTTTTTCAGTTGGGATGATGATGATTGGGGTTTAGGGGCGCATCGACCAGGGTAGGTCATTTAGCACCCAAACAGTATGCCCTTTCTACTCAGATATATGCATTGGTGGTACGGTTTAGCACGGTATCTTCACTGTCCCGGGTATACTATTGAAAAACCTGCTTTTGCAACGAAGCGGCACATGTTCCCTAGGCACTCAGTCGTCTCCAAGGAGGCTGGAGAGCGTCCTGTTAGTCCCACAATATTGGGCTCTGTCCTGTGCATAAAGGTGACATGTTAGAATATGATGTACTGTCAGGAACGAGTTGCATCGTAGGCACACTGGTCTGGCCTCATTTCTGAGCAGGTGACAGTGTGTTGCGTACGTGTGTCCTACTCGCAGTCGTGCTAATGCAACCTCCTCAGCTCGTACCTTCCTGGAGGACGACAGCCAATGCCCTATATGTGGCTTGATTTGTTTGAGTTTGTTTGTACCCAGAGCGTCCCAACTGTGTTGCCACTTCTCATGAATGTATGTAGAGTTCTTGGGGTAAAAATCCTGTGCCGGGAGAGGAAGGGCACGCGTGTAGGGTCTCCGTGCAGCTCGTCTCGCTGCCTCATCAGCGAGCTCGTTCCCCGGATGCCGACATGACTTGGGATCCAGCAAAATGATACACGTCTTCCCTCTCGTCTCAGTAAAGTAAGGCGGGTTAAGATGTCCTGTAAAATTTGTTCTTGGGGGGATTAAAACCTTCCAGCGCCAAGAGACTGCTCAATGAGTCAGATAAGATAATGCAGGAGTTGCATTCACTGACTTCGATGAAACAGAGCGCTTTGAGGATCGCCACGAGCTCTGAGGTGTATACAGACGCATTCGGTGGAAGCGAAAAGCCTCTGGTGACGGGTCCAAAAAAAAATCTAAATCACACTCTTTTTTTTTTTTTTTTTGTTTTTTTTTTTTAGGGTGTGTCTTTTTTTTTTGGGGGAAAAGCCCAAAAATTTTTCCCGGAAATTTTGGGGGGGGGATATACTCTTCTTGGAAGTACAGAGAGATATGTCTATTTCCGGCCATACTAGTTCCCAGGGCGGTGTTTGCACTTGGTCGGCTATGCGAATTCCGCGTGTGCGGACACCCATTTCCTGAATGGATGCTCTGACTCTCATGCAGAATGGATCTGTGGTGTATTCCGTCCTCCAGGAATAGCGTGAGTAAACGGCGAGAAAACACCGCGTCATATGTAGGGTGTTGGGGATACTGCCTCAGCTTAAACGCATACCGGGGACCTAGCTTCATTCGTCTTAGTGCCAGTTGTGGTTCGTGGGCCTCTACCTGGAGGCTTGCCACCGGCGAGGTTCGGAATGCTCCTGTCACAATGCGCAAGGCTGTGTGGTGAACGGAGTCAAGCACACGCTTCCTGGAAGAGCTAGCACCATCATACACGAAACAACAGTAATCAAGTTTGGAACGGATGAGTTGGCGGTACATATTTAAAAGGGTTGTACGGCTTGCTCCGTATGTCGTGCGTGCCACACACTTCATAGTATCCAAAGCTTTGAAACAGCGCTGGCGCAGAGATTTAAGATGGTCAGCGTAAGTCAAACTCCTGTCGAAAATGACCACGAGAAACTTAGCGGAAGGTCGCAGTGGGATTACTTTCCCATACAGCTTGAGTGCCGGCTCGGGATAACAAGACCGTCAGCGACAGAAATGTACCATAACAGTTTTTTTTTCCCGGAAAAGCGAAGTCCGTTTCGAGTGCTCCAGTTCTCCAGATGGTGTATGGCTAGCTGAAGCTGCCGGTCCAAAGAGGGCGTACGAGAGGCGCAAAGCCAAATTGCGAGGTCGTCTACGAAGAGCGAGCGGCCAAAATTATCTCGCAGCCATTTCCCGATATCGTTGATCAGTATCCCGAACAGCGGCACACTGAGCACACTTCCCTGTGGGACACCGTTCATCTGCACAAACTTTCCTGACAGCTGGTTACCAACCAGGAAGCGGAGGGACCGGTTCGCTAAAAAGTTATTGACGAGGAGTCCAATAGACCCTCTGACGCCACAGTCGAACAACTTCCGCAGTATACCGTGTCTCCAGGTGGTATCATATGCAGCCTCTACGTCAAATAACACGGCGCCCATGTGTTTGTGGCCTTTAAAGGCAGCATGAACAGCAGTGTCTAAAGCTAAAACATGGTCTGCGGTAGATCGTTTTTTTTTCAGTTGGGAGACAAAATAATACCCAAAAGGGGATTGGAGTTTCTTGGAGTTTCGAATAAAAAACATTTGAGAAGAAATCTTTTGGTGGTTATTGATTTCATGACACGTCGACCATTGAGTCATGAGCGTTGCCAATCTCTCACGACTATTGGTAGCAGGTGAAGAATAGCGTCAGGTAAGACTCAAACCCACAATCTTTTGATTGTGGGACAGGCAACTTACCCCTAGACTACTCGTCCCCAAAGAAATTTTTTGAACTTCCAATAAGATTCCCTGGAATCTCTTTTTAAAATGCAATGTTTATGAATGTGCTGAACATGATGTAACCACTCATTTCCTCCGCAAATGCATGTTTTTTTTCAGTTGGGAGGCAAAATAACACCCAAAAATGGGATTTTAGTTAGGTAATGTATCATAAAAAGTAATGATCAAAATAAAGAAAAAGATTCAACATAAACTTACCTAACCTAGCCTAATCATCCATGCAGCAAAGCAAATTATTTTTACAAACAGAACGTTTCCAATTAAAAAAGAAAAGAAAAACCAAACATAACCAAAGCTTGCCTGAGCTGTTTTTGAAGGAAAATACAAAATAAAAAGTTTTTGTTTGTTTGTGTATTGGGTGGTATACAATGCACTATATGTACATTCACAGCTAATGGCACAGCCCACACTGTTTTGCTGGTGGGCCATGGGATTTGGAAATGTCCCAAGCTGTGTGAGTGTTGAACCCAGGACCTTTGGTATCCAGACTAGAGCTCCACAACTTAACCACTAAGCCATCCATGTCCCTGTTCATTTTCCAACTTACAACAAAAGCCTAACCTAAGCCCTCTATATGCTTCATGGAGGTAAAAAGTGTGTAAAATTTGTCCTGTGGTTATATGATACTGGAATAAATACAAATTTTGAAACATTTTTTATTTGAAGAAATGAAGGAAAATGTATTTAAAAAAATGAAATGTCAAATTTAAACAAAAGCCTAACCAAACCTTTGTTTGCCTCATGGATGTGAAATGTGTGCAAAATTGAATACCCTAGATTGCAACAGCACTTAATTTTCCAAAGAGGATGATGTTGTGGATTGGGATGCCAAAAATCCAGGAGCAGCCTGCTTTTCCAACCCTGCACTGGAGTCATGTCACATGTCCATTGGAGACGGGTCCATTGTTGGTGGTTTTACAGCAGCTTTTTGCTCCCAGGTCACATGGGCTTGGGATCAAGATGGGGCAGAAGCAGCATAATAATGTGCATAAATTAGAAGTGATCACTAAATACAATTCCCACATCATATTTAATATGAAATAACTTTTCCTATCAAGCCTGCTGCAGTAAGTAGAATTAAACTTACAAACATCATCAAATAACAATATGCTGTCTGATCTACATGGATACTGCACTCAGCTACATGGTATCTGGCAACCAAAGTGTAAAATTGGTGCTATGCTTAAATTAGCAAATGATGTGGTTACAAGTCAATTTCCTGAGGAACAGTAGAAAAAATAGCAAAAGTATACTTCATTGATGTCAACCAAGTTTATACATCCATACCTGATACTCCTGACATGCTCACACTACACAAATAATAAATGGTATTATTGGAAATCAAGGTAAAACTAGTTTCTTTGGATTTTTTGAACATAATGTATTTTAACTTGAAAAAGACGATGTGACAACTCATTTTCTCTGCAAATGATTACTTTTCATTTGGCAAATAAATACACAAACATAATCTTCACTCTACAAACAGCCCATTGCATATAATTATCCATACCTGGTGTGTCAGACATGATAAAGAAGAAATTCAACACTTCATGCACTTGATTTGATACTCTAAGATCAAAAACCTTATGCTTCTGGCTTCATTCCATATTTATTAAAGACAAGGAATAT
The DNA here is from genome assembly GCA_034440615.1 of Ashinkailepas kermadecensis. NCBI lineage: Eukaryota > Metazoa > Arthropoda > Thecostraca > Neolepadidae > Ashinkailepas > Ashinkailepas kermadecensis. The sequence continues at coordinate 114,496 of JAOTOM010003386.1, read as the reverse complement.
TTGCAGCCAGATGTGTCCATAACCTTTGATCAAGGCTGTAGGTTCCTCACTATGCTGTTAACGTTAATGGCAGCTCTAACAATGGTGCCTAGTTTTGATGTCATGGTGAAAAATTTGTTTGGAATGATTCTGGTTTTCTGGTTAGGTTAGGTTAGATTATATTATGCTACAAAATAATTTACATATTATGCGACATTATCTTAGTCTGCTAGGTTAACACGTGCACTGGAGGGGGGGGCGAAATCCGCCCACCCCTCCGGTTTTTCGCAAATAACCGCAGATTTTACTGGTCGATATACTCAATTTTATGTGTACCTGCTTAGAAATGAACGGCACGTCGTTTAAAGCAAGAAAAATGGAAATCGGCAAAAAAATTTCCAGTTAGGGGCCACTAAAGTAAAACAAAATCCAGCACCAGACCACAAAAATCGGTGCTGATGCGCTTCCCGTATACTCGCAAAAGGGAAGTGTTCTTGGCAACACTAGCGACTTGTTTGATGTATATTGATATGCTATATAGTTTCAAGGTCATGTTAGGTCACCGAGGTCAAGTCAGGTCAAGTTCATGACAGGTTAATGGAACCAAACATGATCAACTGGAATGTTGTCATAAATGCACTACTGTTTGTCATTGTGTTTCCATACTTTATTCATGTACTTCACTCCTTTGTTCACAAAGCCAATTGCTCCGAGCTGCCCGACGGAGCAGTCGGGCGGGCGGCCCGGTTCCGGTAACTGGAACAGGTAACTGACCTGATAAAGTGGTGCTATATAGGTGACCTGAGGTCAAATGTTGGGTCTAGCATCTGCATTGCATCATTAGTAATGTCCAAAACATTATTGATGCCAATTTTTGAGCATTTAAACACAATGACAGCGATCCATAATGATGACAAGCCAAGCCACTCAAAACCAGAAAATTTTGCCAATTTGACCTTGAAGATATTGACCTAAGGTCATGAAATTTTCACACAATAGGGTTCACTAGCGTACCCATCCACCCTGCAAATTTCGTTCTTCCAGCTCTACTAGGAGGCGAGATCTTAGGGGGAGGGGGGCAGAATCCGACCCCCTCCAGTGCACGTAGTTTTCAGAGGCCCCCAGGGCGCGTGTTAAGTTAGGTTATTTTATTTCTTCTAAGATTTATCTATTCTAACATAATTGTTTAATTCTCAACTGAGCAGAAGTGTTAGTAGACAAACAAATCATTTCAAATAATCAAATTTTACCTTGATCTCAAAATTTACCTAATAAATATTCACTACACAGTTCATGAGTAGGATCCTTGTATCCTGGACTGGACTTGTATTGGACTGATTTGTTACTTGCCACATATTTGGGTATGGGTTTCAGAATAAAAAATGGTTGAATTAAAATTATATTAAAACACCATTTAACACAGTTTCATTCCCATCACCAAACAATTATTGTCAATGAAAAAGATGCAAAAATTAATTGCAACCTATTCTTGTTGATATTAAATGATGTATGACATATGCTTTAGTCCATATCTGAAGTGTTTCAGTTGAAGCCAAGAATGAATTGAAAGGATATAAAGCAACTAGACTGGAGAGCAAAATGCTGCTGGTAAGAACACCTTGCATCCACACGTTATGTGCCCATCTGGTGAGCTTCAGTGCAGATTTTCCCTGGGCTAGTGCACCTCATCAAACCAGATGCCACACTTCAGATTGGGCAGCAACTGCCAGGCCACCAGGTAGGTACCAAAACCATTTTGCGACTACCACGTGCCTTGCCTAGACTGCCCATATGTTTCAATTTCTCCCCGATTCCCCACCCCATGCCAGACTCAACCATCTATGTACTTTTCTAGTATCTTTTTCGAGATAGGCTTAACCCAGATGGGTCACTGTGGCTCTTATTAAGCCTCAACACTGTATGACTTTATTCTCCAGATAATGCTCGCTTGCTGTTTCTAGTCATAAAGCCGGCGCTACGAGCAAGACCGAGATTATGATAATTATCTGATGGGCATCAGTAGCCCGATAGAGCCGCAGAAATGAACAACTAATACATCCAAGCTACACAAGATAATCTTATCAAATAATGGCAACAAACCTATTCTTATAAACATCCAGCACCGGGCGAAACACGCTCAGCACGCAACGCAAACAACGCACCTCGGGACCTCCTCCGACCGAACTGAGAACTTCACCGGAAAGTGATGAAATAGAGAAACGATTGAATAAAACCGCTTGATAAAACTAATAATAGTGCATAAATTACACGCTATTACCTCCAATCTACCGATCCAAAATATTCAACAATATGATTTCTTCCGCCAAATAATTCAGATCTGCAATGCGACCATGAAAGAACCTACCAGAAAGCCCGAAGATTTCCTAAACTTCTCTCAGAACTCCACTGCGTCATCTACCGTCATCTTTGCGCTAGATTTCGCAACGGTATAGTGTCCCGCAGGATCATGTACAGTGCATTGACCTATATACATTAGTTATATACAGTTATTTATGGGTCAATGGTTCAGTGGGGATATCGTAAATGCTGAAAGTTAGCCGATTTTCACTAAAACATATATCACGTCCGAATCGCTGCCTTATGAAACGTACACTACTAGAATTCCCATCACAAGACCTACCTGCATACAGGATCTCATAACTATATTCCAAGACATGCAAGAAAAAACAGCTTTCAGTATTTTAGTACCTGTGCCACAAAAGTTACTGAGTCTTTTTCAACCCCTAAGTATGCTCCAATCCCAATGAGAAACAAAATCGCCATACGACTTGTTTCAAACTAGGTACGTCCATAACACCTTTCATGATCCAAGGTCAGCCTCCACGTGACCCAGGAGTAAAAAATCACGACAAAATTAACTGAGTCTTTTTCGACCTCTAAATATGCACAAATCCCAATTTCAGGTACACCATTCGACGAACCAATCTAAGTCTGGCCAAACACCTGTCATGGCTCAGGTTTGACCTCCACGTGATCCAAATGTAAAAAAAAAACATGGCAAGATTCACTTAGTCCTTTTCGACGCTTAAATATGCTCCAATCCCGATGAAAAGTACACCATTCGACTCGCACCGATCGATGACCGGCTAAGCACCTTTCATTACTCATGGTCGACTTCCACGTGATCCAGATGTAAAAAACCACGAAAAATTCACATTGTCTTTTTCGACCCTCAAATATGCTGCAATCCCAACCGAAGGTACCCCATTCAACTCGCATGCCAGCCCAGTAAACATGCCGATATCGGCCCGATGTCGGCATGTGTCGTGGTGAGCTCGGCATCTCGTGAGCGACATGCCGACATCGGGCCGCTCTCGGCCCGGCATCGGCAAACTGACCTGGAATATCGGCACATGTCGGGTTAGGTTCGGCATATTAATGGCGGCCAGCCGACGTCGGGCCGTTGTCGGACCGACAGCGGCAAATTCACACCGATAGCGGGGTAACGACAGCGGGCCGCCGTCGGGTCGACAGGGGTAGGAGCGTATTTAAAAAATAGACATTCCCCACGGGGCATGAATTCAAAGGGTGCTGGCACACCGTTCTGATATGGGTCCAAACCGGCCAGAAGTTGGCTCCGACATCGACCGAAGTACAAAACTTTGACAGGGTGTACTCTGACCTCCCACCCATTGAACATGCCGATAGCAATCGGACGTCGGCCCGATGCTCGGCCCTACGTTGGGCCGCTGTCGGGACGCTAGCGACCCGCCGTCGGTTGGCAGTGAAATGTTCGTCCATGCCGACATGTAGCCGACGTGGGGTCGATGTCGGGCCGCTTTCGGGCCGCTAGCGACCCGCTGTCGGCTGAACAGTGGATTCGCTCATGCCGACATCAAGCCGACACTGAGTCAGACTCAGCGGAGATCCTGCCGAATTACATGTCCACTCCGCTATCCGACCGACGTTCCCACGCTATCCGGCCGACGTCCTTGCCATCCAGCCGACGTTCCCCCGCTATCCAGCCGACGCTGAAAAGACTGCTGAAATGAAATTCGCTCTCGACTGTTTGGCAGGAAGTGCTATAAGATTATTGAGCTGCTATGAATTGAAGTATAAAAGCTGCAGTGCGGGGAAACTGAAGGTAGATGGTGAAATCATTAACCTACATATATTAACTAGGCCAGCTTTTTTTTACTTCTCACACAATTACCATGACGGCGCCACAGAGGGCTCGAGCATTTCCGGTGCTTTATTCCTTGGAGGTCCCATTTCGTTCTGTCGGTCGGAGAGCTAGAAGCGAAAAGGGGTGAGATCGTGTTGTGCATGTGAGTGCACTAATTTGGTATGTGGCACCAAAGCGAATCTGGAAACCAGATTTCGTTCCATTTTAAAGTATTTTATTGGTAAATGTCTCATAACACTGATAAATAATATACAAGACGTTTGCGTCGCGATGGTCTTGTCGATTGTATATTGCACAGTGTTCCACAGTTTTGATATCCGCACAATGCGTCGTTAATGAGCCTAAACGAACGCATAGACGATCATCCTGACCTTTTCCGGAATTTGTCAATATATTTTCCATAAATTTATGGAAACTCAATTTATTTGGAGCTGTCAATCCCACTGATGTGAAATTTAGTTGGGTATGCATTAATTCCGTTTTGTTCTTGTCGGTAATCACCTTTAAATTGCTTCATAGATGCCGCCCGGGTGACGTTTGGGGCTGAACGGAGGACCTGATGTCAACGGAGAACGGACAGCGGAACGGGGAAGCTGATATCAGCATGGCCCCACAATGCCTCTGACAGAGCACCGGCCGCAGAAAGTGTCTGTTTGAAAACAATCGCGAGTGAGGAGCTTGAGGAGCTGCTTAGTGGTACGGTATCTGTAAAGGACGGCTCTGATTTGACTGATGACAAAATGCAATTGTTCTGCAATATAGTAATAGAATGCAGTTGTTCTGAGAATCGGTTGTTGAAATCAAGTGCATTCGGCAAAGCGAGGGCGAGCGCCAGCTGGACAGCGGGGAAACGTCGGCTGGATAGCGGGGGAACGTCAGTTGTATGTCGGCATGGACGGACATTCCACTCCCCAGCCGAGAACGGGCCACGAACGTCCCAACAGATGCCGATATCGGCCTCACGTCGGCTACATGTCGGCTGCATGTCGGCATTGGCGGACATTCCACTCCTTCAGACGACAGCGGGCCGCTATCGTCCCGACAGCGGCCCAACATCGGCCGGACATCGACCCCACGTCGGCTACGTGTCGGCTGCATGTCGGCATGGGCGGACATTCCACTCTCCAGCCGACAGCGGGCCGCTGGAGTCCCGACAGTGGTCCGATGTAGGACCGAGCATAGGGCCGATGTCGGCATGTTCACTGGGAGTCTACGTCCGGCTGAATACCTTTCATCACTCAGTCGGGGTTGACCTTCATATAATCCAGAGGTGAAAAACCACGAAAAAAAATACTGGAAGTATTTTTCAACCCCTAAATATGCCCAAATCACAATCACAAATATAGAATTTGAATCGGCGTACATATCTTCGTCTGGCTGAATACCTTTCATGACCCAGGATTGACCTCCACGTGACCCAGATTTAAAAACCACTAACAAATTAAAGGAGTCTTTTCGACCTTAAATATGCCCCAATCCCAATAAAAAGTACATCATTCGACTTGTCATACCAATCTACATACGGCTAAGCACCTTTCGTGGCCCAGGATTGACCTCCCACGACTTCGTGGGCCGACGTGAAGGGTTCTAGACCGACAAAAGGGATCCGAGTCGAAGGAGATGGTCCCGGGCCAGTGAAGAAGGCCCCGAGTCATCGGAAAGTGCCCTCGTGAAAATGTTGAGGGCCGGTCATCGGAAAGTGCCCTTGACTGGGCCAATGTGAAGGGCTTCCATGTCGACGGAGGGTCCCCTGGGATGACGGAGAGGGTCACGAGCCGATATGACGGGCCCGTGAGCTGACGGTGGGTCCCAAGCCGAAGAAAGGCCCCCTGACCCGATGGAGAGAGCCGAAACTTCTGAAAAGGGCCACCGGTCTGCCGGAAAAACGGACGAGGGTCCTAATTGCCAGAGGACCCTTCAGACCTTCAGAAAGGGCCCTTGGGCCGATAGATGGGGCCCATGGCTTGATGGAGGGAACCAAGCTGTTAAAAGAGAGCCTCTGGCCCGACAGAGGCCCTGGATTGCGACGAGGGCCCCTGAGTGCCCCTGAGCCGACCAAGAGAACCCCGAGCCGCTGGAGGACCTTGGGCTGTCGGAGAGGGCCCAGAGCCGGAATGAAGGGCCCTGGGTCGACGGAGGGTACCAAAGCCGCGCAGGGACCTCTGGCGCGATCGAGACCGGTGGCCATATGGCTTCATGGTCACGTGCTTCAGCGAATCGCTCTGATGGTGGCATGGAAGCACGGGCCCCGCGACAAGGGGAACGGGTAGGACGCGTCCCATCCAGTTTTCGGGGCGAGTGGGACGTACCGTATTTCGTCACACTCACCTTGGCACAGGCGACCCATGCGTACCATACTCATGGTCAGGCGCAGCCAGGGATGTGGGATCCCGCCCCGTCCCGTAGTAACCAAAAATACGTTAGATAAAGCAAGAAATTTGTAGGTGTTGACCACCCAGAACCAACAATTTTCAGCGCGCCAAACGAAAGCCGTCCGTGTCATGACATTAATCTCGTCGGGTCCCCATGAAGAAAATCCTGACTGCGCTACTGCCCACGTGCATGGACCTTTCACGTTGAAGGCGCTGAGGAAGTCAAGTTTTGAGGAATTACCCGGACAGCGATGCATTAGCAACGTTTCACGCGAACGTGTTCCTGGATCTCAGTGTCGGACAACGGTGTTAGGATTTTATTATCGTAAAATGCCTTTCATGCGACCTACATGTGATATGATACGCTTACTAAGCGATGCCTTATTCAATACGAAACCTATCCAACAAAATTTAAGGAAGGAACCTAGGGTTCACATGTGGTCCATGGCCTGGCCCGGCAACTCCAACCAGCAACAACAGCAACTGATATGAACTTGATCCTTGGGAACTTCCGACACAGTTGTGGCCGGGACCCGGGTGATTCCTCGGCTCAATGACAGAATCGCAACATGCACCTCTGATCCATGATCGCATGGTGTCGTACCATGTGGATTATAAAAATAAACTACCAGATTACTCCAATTTCCTATGCTAAGATAGCAGGACCTCGTTGGTCGGCTATTGACCCATGCGAGACGTCAATTGCTTTGGTCGCACAGCGTCGCCAATATTTCACGCCGAGTGATCGCGGGCGAGGAACAGCGACAGGTGGGACTCGAACCCACAACCTTTCGGTTAGGAGACGAGCGTCTGACCCTTGGACAACTCATCCCCACGATGCACCTGCCCCACCGACTAACCCCGGACTGCGTTTTTCGGATGTCGTTGGTCATCTAGCGACACGCTACCAATTTAGGGCACAGCACCTACACAATGCACATGACGAGCATACTCAACGTTAGCACCACGGATGGGAACATTATCGCTTTCGATATCACGCTGGGCGCCATGACGACTTGTGATGCGAGATCTCACACAATAATTCCACTTCTCGCCCCTCACGGTGGGCCGGATACGACAAAAATTTCAATGTCCACAAAGGTGAGGCTACACGCCTCATGCTCCGCAGTTTAAAAAGGAGCGTGTCGCGTGTCGCGGCATTTCCACGGCACCAGCGCGAGGCGGTGCGACGTGACCGGCTGGGGTCGCGTGTTCAGACATAATGCGTACGCCCAGGGAATCTCATCGTCACATCCGCTCTTCCTTGGTCCATCTAGCACATCACAGCTTCCAATCACCCAAAGCCCCGTAGTCACTGCATCCAATCACTCAAAGCTCCACACGCCACCACATACAATTAAATGTCCCATAACCACAACCACAACTGCATCCAATCACACAAAGCTATACGTGTCACTGCATACAATAACCCAAAGCCCCATACGTCACTGCATACAATAACCAAAAGCCCCATACGCCAATGCATCCAATCACTCAAAGCTCCACACGTCACTGCACCTACGCACATCGCCAGCGACTCCATTGCCCAGCCAGGAGCCAACAGACTCGCCAGAGTTTCGTTGGCGTCGCCTCCATCCGGGTGCGGCGGACGGGCGCCGCGCCGGCACGACCATCACCAGTGGCGTCACACCCGCACCAGTGACGTCACACACGGCCTGACCGGCGGCGGCGGCGGCGGCGGCGGCGGCCGCTACACGAGCACGGAGACGGCGGGCAGCGCCCAGAGCAGCGCGTCCCACGCGGTGCGCAGCCAGCCGCCGCTGGCGCACAGCTCGTCCACGTCGCACGTGTCGGCCAGGCGGCCGTACTGGCGCACCACGTCGTCCAGCCGGCAGAGCGGCCCGCCGCAGCCGGGCAGCACGACCGGGTGCTCCTGCGCGTAGGCGGCCACGCGGTAGCCGTCGCCGCACTCGAACAGCACCAGCGCCACGTTGGACGCGAACGCGGCCACCCGCGACGACCTGCGGCCAAACGCGCCGGGTTGGTTGGCTGCCGGAGTTCGGGGGCGCATCGACTGCGTCGGTCGTGCGGCGCCCATAACGTGCTGGGTTAAAGTGCTGATGAAACTCGACGACCGTGCTGGGTTAAAAACGACGTCACGTCGCGTTTGCCAGAGGCTAAATCCTCGTGCAATCAAAGTTTCCCCGGGCCAAATAATCGAATAACCAAATCTGTGTATGCCGACGCAAACAACGCTGCACAAGGGTAGGCCATTGACGCAGCAGATCAGGTCATGGTTGCGCTAGGTTAGATCATGGCTACTCCAGGCTAGGTCACGATCACCAGACCATTTCACGGTCCTATCAGGTCAGTTAGTTAGTTTGGCTTAGGGGCGCATCGACTGCGACTGTCACACAGCGTCCACAACAATGCCAGGCAAGCCGTCCCATCAGGTCAGGTCACGGCCACAACACGCCATGCCAGTGGCGCCCTCTCCCGCCCGAATCACCCGCCGCGACGCCTCACCTGAAGGCCCGTTCAGTGCCGAAATCGTTGCTGGTCAGCGTGTGCGAATCGTTGAAGAGGCCCAGCCTAGTCATGAACTTCACCACTCCGCCCAGGTGGGAGAAGTACATGTTGGCGAGCGGCTGCTCCTCCTCGCTGGACCGGACGGCACTGCGGACACGTGCCACGGGGGGGGGGGGGGGGGGTTGCGAAGAGGAAGAGGGGGGGGGGGGGGTTGTTAGAAAAAGCGCGCCGCGAGGGGGGGGGGGGGGCTCCCCCGGGGGAAGTGGGGGGGGGGGTCTCGAAAGCGCCACATGAGCGGGGGGCGTGCACTCCACTGAGGACACGATCAGAGGGCGGGAGTTGCTCTGAAGACACGCGCCACGTGAGCGGAGGGCGTGCACTCCACTGAGGACACGATCAGAGGGCGGGAGTTGCTCTGAAGACGCTGTGCGGCCAGCAGGACATGGGCTGCTCTGAACAGGACGACACGGCCAAGTGAGATGACGGCGATGTGCTGCGGCATGAGGTCACGCAGTGCTACAGCAGGACGGTGCAGGGTTTGAAGGAAGCTTTGAGTTGTCAATTACATCGAAGCATTTGCATGAATCGAGAAGGCATAGCAGGGAATCGTCTCCACGGTCATTGGCAGTGAGGATCTGGTTGGTGATTACAGTCAGCGCTGACCTACGGTGGCGAGGTCTGAAGCCATGCTGGGTGCGGGGCAGGATATGATCTTTGGACAGTTGGGTATAGAGCTGCTGATTTACTGCACGCTGTACAACTTTGAAGGCGACTGGAACTATGGAAATAGGACACAAGCTAGATAGGTTTGTGAGATTGCAGAATTTCTGCACAGGATGACCATGACGATGCATAACGAGACGATGGGAAATCGTTGAGACGGCCGCCGCCCTCATAATTTCGCCTCATAATCGGAGAAATGAGTGGACGGCCGCCCCGCCAACCATACTGGCCTTACGGACAAGTGGAGCGCCGTTCCACCAAACCTCACCATCGATCTATCTATACTTTCACAACGCTAGAAATACTATTCATACCTGAGCGACAGCCACTCTCTCATATTTGTCACATAAACTTGACCAAACCAGACAATCCGACTTCGTTCGCAAGGCCGACGACCGGGGACCTGAAAGTAAGGGTGTCCGTAGCATGCTAATCTATAATGTGAAGGTCGAGGGGAAAAGCATAGCCATAAGTCATTGGGTTGCAAACAAAAGCAAGCAAAAATTCATGCTAAGGATGGTAGTCTCGTTACATGCAACACTGCATCTTCATTTCTGAGTTTACCCACACCGCACGTGCCAGTCGTCACCCCCCCCCAACCCCACCCCGGCCAAGAACCCACCAGGCAGCAGCGTCCGGATCGCCACCCCACCTGAACTTGTCGATGAAGTCCTTGAGCTGTGGGCAGGCCTGCTGGTAGTTGAGTGGGTAGCCGTAGCTGTCCACCCAGTAGTACTCGAGGTCCATGTCGAACTCCAACACCTGCAGCCGGGGTTGCGAATCATGAATCGGTGGTCAAAGCCGGCTACAAACATGGTTTGAATTGGCCGGACTCGAGATAGAGATAGAGATAGAGATAGAGAGATAGATAGAGATAGGGATAGAGATAGATAGAGACAGAGACAGAGACAGACAGACAGACAGAAACAGAAACAGAAACAGAGACAGAGACAGAGACAGAGACAGAGACAAAGACAGAGACAGAGATAGAGACTTCATTTACTATTTTTACTAATCTTTCGTCAAAAGCGCATAGTATTAAATATGACTCCATTGCTTTGGCAAACGCAAAGTACGCAATGGAAAACATGGTTGGTTGGTTGGTTATTGGTTTTTACGACACATCGACCGTTGAGTCATGTAACGTCGCCAATCTATCACGCCGATTGGCCGCGAGCGAAGAGTAGCGACAGGTGAGACTCGAACCCACAATCTTTCGATTGTGAGACGAGCAACTTACCCCTAGACTACTCGTCCCCAATGGAGAACATGGGAGCAACTGCCATCGCCACGGGACAGTCGCTGTCAGCGTGTCAACAACGGGCACGTGCAACGTTGGAAACATCCGGCTGTTATGGTTGCCCTGCCCCGAGAGGACGAGTGGGAGCATAGGCCCAAACCGGGGCGAGTATCTTAAAGTCCTGATCAGTGACACACAAATGAAAGTACAGACCGGGACATATTTCAAGGTCCTGATCAGTGACGTCCAGATGAAAGCACAGACCGGGACATATCGTTAGGTCCTGATCAGTGACTTCCAGATGAAAGTTCAGACCGGGACGTAACTTAAGGTCCTGATTAGTGACACTCCAGTCAAAGCGCACACTTGCACGTACCTTGAGAGCTTGATCAGTGCTATTCAGGTCGGGCACAGTGCGGTGGTAGTGGTGGTGGTTATTGGTTTTACGACACGTCGACCGTTGAGTCACATAGCGTCGCCAATCTCTCACGCCTATTGGCCGCGAGCGAAGAGTAGCGACAGGTGAGACTCGAACCCAAAATCTTTCGATTGTGAGACGGGCAACTTACCCCTAGACTACTCGTCCCCCAGGCACAGTGCGGGGCGTACCTTGAGGTCATGTTCGGTAAAGACGGCGCACCACGGTGATATCTCGGTCGGCTGAAAACTCTTGTCGTATCGGCATATGTCGTACATCAGCCGCACGTCAGCTGATGATGACGTCACACACACACACACGCTGCGTTACCATGGTGACGCAGCCATCAGAGATGAACAGACGGACAGATTCGAACACGGCCATACTTACAAACTGACAGAACACGTGATCGTGAATGGCCGGAAAGATATGAGGCAGACAACATAACGTCTCACTACGGAATAGGACGACCGGGTTCAAACCTTCGCCAACCTGCATCTTTTTCCATGGTCAAAAGCAAACATCAAGTCCTAACAAACATGTGTCAAACAATAATACATCAATACACATGCAGTCCTGGCCAAGGACTTGCTGTCAGCTCGGAGCAGGACCTACTGTATTATATGTCAGTGTCGGACCTACAGGATAGCTGCCGCGGTAATCCTGTAGGACATGCTACCATACGACATGTTACCGTGGGACTCCCTGTAGGACATGTTGGACTCACTGTATGACATGCTGGACTCACTGAGGACGTGTTGGACTCACTGTAGGACATGTTGCCGTGGGACTCCCTGTAGGACGTGTTGGACTCCCGGAGGACGTGTTGGACTCACTATAGGACATGTTGCCGTGGAACTCCCTGTAGGACGTGTTGGACTCACTGTAGGACAGGTTTGACTCAATGGGGACGTGTTGGACTCACTGTAGGACATGTTGCCGTGGGACTCACTGTAGGACATGTTGGACTCCCTGAGGACGTGTTGGACTCACTGTAGGACATGTTGGACTCACTGAAGACACGTTGTGGTGGGACTCACTGTAGGACATGGTGGACTCCCTGAGGACGTGTTGGACTCACTGCAGGACACGTTGGACTCACTGAAGACACGTTGTGGTGGGACTCACTGTAGGACAGGTTGCCGACGAAGCCGAGTCGGCGAGAGACACCAACTATGGTGTCCAGCATGTGGGACGAGTTCTGGAAGCGGTAGCGCTCCTTGCGCGACGCCTCGCTGACGTCGATCTGCTGTTGCCACTTGGTGCAGGTCTTGTAGAACTGTCGGCAGACGCTGAGCTGTGACAGCCTGCACCGCCACCTCAAGGTCGCCGGTTCAAAACCGAGCTGCCGCTGGAGTTGTTTGACTCTTTGATTACGGTCACTACTGCCGCGGGTGGTGGACAAGGTTCAAATTCAGATTCAGATTCGTTTCTTGACGAAACATCCACATCTGTGGCTTTTCATGTCCGCGGTTCATTTGTATATGGAAAGTTAATGTCAATATTGCACGTCATTATACATCACGTAAACCATTTGCACAGATTGGTCAACTGTCTGTCTGCTTAATAAAGCTTGCATTACACTTTTCCGAAAACCAGTCCCAGCCGCTGCTGCAAAATCATGACTGTGTTCGTTGCACTTCTGCACACCACTGCAAACGAGCTGTCCCTACCTATTTCGGTTCTCATTCGTGGTAGTCGAAATTCACAAACCTTGCGTGTATGATGGTCGTGTCCGATTCTAAGTAGTCGGTCTGCGATTGACACAGGTTGTCCGGATTAAATGCACGGCAAGCTTCTCATTTGCGATGATATGCAACTAAACTTGCCATCGAATTTTCGTCGGTCACTAATCACCTTGGCACAGGATTCATCATTGTTGTACCCGGTTTAGTTCCATGCTGCCACAAGTACCGAAACTTGCAACACAACGCGTAAATGTGGAAGTACAAGCGCTGTTACTATCGGTTTTATGGCGTTCTGCGGGATGACGTGGCGTGCGTGCATTAAGGCTACCGGCACTTCGGTGCATTTCCCAACAACGCTGTCAATGTGGCTTTTTACGTTAAATGTTTATCCATTATTAAATCCGTATTTCATAATACGAGGACTAGATGAAGATCGTACCACCGAGGATAACAGTAATACTTGGCACATCGCGAACCATTGAACCGGCTCCGAAGACGACCATTTGTGTCTTAGCGATATTTACTTTCATATTGTTAGAACAAAACTAGTCATACAACGCTAAGAGTGCTCGTTGAACGGCAGATTTCATATTCTGGAGTTCGGATTTCCGTCCATCAACACAACACAACACAACACAGACCACAACATGCGGCAGTACCCACATGCTCCAACAGGTCAACACAACACAACACAGACCACAACATGCGGCAGTACCCACCTGCTCCAGTGGATCAACACAACACAACACAGACCACAACATGCGGCAGTACCCACCTGCTCCAACAGGTCAACACAACACAACACAGACCACAACATGCGGCAGTACCCACCTGCTCCAACAGGTCAACACAACACAACACAGACCACAACATGCGGCAGTACCAACCTGCTCCAACAGGTCAACACAACACAACACAGACCACAACATGCGGCAGTACCCACCTGCTCCAACAGGTCAACACAACACAACACAGACCACAACATGCGGCAGTACCCACCTGCTCCAGTGGATCAACACAACACAACACAGACCACAACATGCGGCAGTACCCACCTGCTCCAACAGGTCAACACAACACAACACAGACCACAACATGCGGCAGTACCCACCTGCTCCAACAGGTCAACACAACACAACACAGACCACAACATGCGGCAGTACCAACCTGCTCCAACAGGTCAACACAACACAACACAGACCACAACATGCGGCAGTACCCACCTGCTCCAGTGGATCAACACAACACAACACAGACCACAACATGCGGCAGTACCCACCTGCTCCAACAGGTCAACACAACACAACACAGACCACAACATGCGGCAGTACCCACCTGCTCCAACAGGTCAACACAACACAACACAGACCACAACATGCGGCAGTACCAACCTGCTCCAACAGGTCAACACAACACAACACAGACCACAACATGCGGCAGTACCCACCTGCTCCAGTGGATCAACACAACACAACACAGACCACAACATGCGGCAGTACCAACCTGCTCCAACAGGTCAACACAACACAACACAGACCACAACATGCGGCAGTACCCACCTGCTCCAACAGGTCAACACAACACAACACAGACCACAACATGCGGCAGTACCCACCTGCTCCAACAGGTCAACACAACACAACACAGACCACAACATGCGGCAGCGCCCACCTGCAGCAGCGGGTCAAACTTGTGCGGCTTGGGGAATATGACCGGCTGGTCGCCGAACAGGCCGCGCGCGAAGAAGCGGCCGCTCTCCATCGCTCTCTGCTTGGTGGTGGTCAAGAACTGCGGACACAGGGCGGCGGCAAGTCACAATTGTGTGGTTGGTTATTGGTTTTACGACACGTCGACCGTTGAGTCATGTAGCGTCGCCAATCTCTCACGCCGATTGGTCGCGGGCGAAGAGTAGCGACAGGTGAGACTCGAACCCACAACCTTTCGATTGTGGGACGAGCATCTTACCCCTAGACCACTCGTCCCCTGTCACAATTGTGTGAGCAGAACCGCCGGCACCGGCCACGGCAGTGCACAGTCCAGAGGTAGGGCGGTCGTCTCCCAACCGGAAGGTTGTGGGTTCGAGTCCCACCTGTCGCTGCTCCTCGCCCGCGACCAGCTGGCGTGAGGGAGTGGCGACACTATATGGCCAAAGCAGTCAACGCAGCAAAGCCAATAGCAAAGCCAATAGTCAACCAATCACCCAGCTATCAGCCTACCAACTACGCGATCTGGTCGGTACGCAGGTGGAGGAGGAGTACAAGGTGACCTCTGCACGTCTACCAGAGGAACTACTGCCATCCGGAAGGATTTTGGGTGTTCATGGGACATAAAACACAGATAAATGAGCAATACAAGGCATAATGGTTACTCGCATGTTGCGCTTTACAAGGAGGGGAATCGATATATGCTTCAAACTCGGCAAGGTGTACGGCTAGAAAAGCTGAAGAGCGCTTCAATATACTACGGTTTGAATTGTGTATCAATGTTTATGTATGGCTGCCGCTTTGGTACATCATTTACTTCGGCATATTCTGGGAGCTGGATTTAGCCGCGCGACCACATAGCGATTGGTAAAGTACACAAAATAGGACATCGACAGCAATATGAGTCTTCCTGACTAATGCACTGCGACAGTAACAGTTCAGGTACGATAACGAGTCCATAATGGTCTCCCTGAGTAAGATGGTCCAATAATGGTCGACAGCAACGTCCCCTATGCCAAGCCACCGCGACCGACAGCAACACTCAGGGTACGATAACGAGTCAATAATGATCTTCCTGACCAAGGTAGTTGAATAATAGTTGACAGCGACGGTCCCCTATGTCAGGGCACCACCACGATGTCAGGCGCCACCACCACCACGATAACGGCCCGGGTAAACAACAGCGCGTCAAGAACGATTCCATCACCCTCTAAAGCTGCACGTGATGACATCAGAGTGGCTTAACGATACTCCATACCAGGCCACCGCCGGCGGAGGCGACCCAATAAGCCATCGTTGCCGCGTCGGTCTGCGTCCAGACCGGTCCATCGCTGCGCTGGAGACCACCTGCATGCTTACCGCCCGACCACGCTGTGTAGAGTGTGCTCTGGAGCAGAGAAGCTACGGCAGCACTGCAGCTTTCAGGAGTACTCGTCGGCGGTGGTGGTGGTGGATTTGTGCTTTAGGGCGCGTCGACTGCATTGGTCATTTTGCGCCCATCCTCGTCGGAGGAGGAAGAAGAAGAACCTTGGGTTCTTTCACGACGCATTCAACTGCTCGGTCAATAGCGTCGCCAACCTCTCACGCCGGTTGGTCGCGCAGGGTGGCCTCGGTAATGCCGCCGGTTGCGGGATGCGAACCCACAATCCTGCGATCAGGAGTCCAACACCCTACCGACTGAGCTGTCGCGGCCCCCTCGTCACTGGAGGACCTGGCAGCACGGATCGACCGGCCGACTGCAGCGCCACGCGACTGACGGCGCACACCGGGGAGCCGCGCTCACCTTGTGCTTCTCGGGCGTGTAGGGCGAGCCGAGCAGGGTAGGGAAGCGCTTCTGGAATCGGCGCGCCATGTCGAACAGCTCGCGCTCGCCCGACTCGGTGAGCTTGTTCTCCATGCTGCGGTCGTACATCTGGTGCCACTCCCGGATGTTGTCCAGGTCGAGCGGGCATAGCTCGACTGGGAGTAGAGGTCATCCGAGGTCAGACGGAGGTCGTCGTGGGTCAGACGCCACACATAAAGGCCAGCGATCGCAAACCACGTACAAATAGCATTGGGAATTAAACACACACACACGTATATATATATATATGTGCTATGTATGTATGCATGTATGTATGTATGTATGTATGCATGCATGCATGCATGCATGTATGTATGTATGTATGCGTGCATGCATGCATGCATATGGTTGTGGTTTTACGACGCACTCAGCAGCTGAGGCCATACGGCGTCGCCTGCCCATCTCATCCTGGCAGGAAGGGCGGGGGGCCGCGGGGAATCGAACCCAGTACCTCCGGCACGCCAGACGCTCAGCTTCACGACTGAGCTACCGACGCCCGACGCGGCGTATGGCACCACATAAAAAAACAAGAGTACCATGACACAACTCTTCTTATGCGTACCTTAATACGTGCTGACCAGTTGCTAACTTAGCACCATCCAGAGGGGTGATTCACCTATCACAATTCACGACACCCAGCGTGAGCCGCCACTGTCCGCCGGTGGCAGCGGTAAATTAGTAGTGAAATGGGATGGAATATACCACTTTCTCAACACTGAATCGACATCCTTCCCAAAGAAGTATCGACACCGCGCTTCTTGATGAGAATGTTGTCTTCGTATCTAATTTCTAACAGTATCTCCGTGACAAGTATCATGCTTAGGATCACCGTTGCGGATCATGATGCATGAACATCTCTTAACACAGGTAAGATGATTGCATATGAGGTGGTCTGTTATACATTATCAGTTGGCAAGCATAGGTATTTTACATCGTCATCACTACGATAGCTATCCTTAAATTGGGCATCTGGCAACAGGCGGAAAAGGTACAAGCCTGAGTACGCTGTTGGATCAAAATTGTGTTTGAAGTGTGTTCGGCGACATCACTTCCGTCGCAAATTTCAACATTCCTAATATGCTGGATTCGACATCTCACACCTAACGAAAAAACATTATTTTATCACTGCTGTTGACACACAATCTACCTATCACAATTCACCGTGTCCAGCGTGAGCCTCGGCGGTCCGCCGGCGCACGTACCGCGTCCCGCCTCGTAGTTCCTCAGGATGAGCTGCTGCAGCTGGGGCAGTCGCCGGCTCATCTGCACAATGTCCGCGTCGCCCGGGTAGCGCGTGCCGTGGCGCGCCGTCAGCCAGAACTGGGCCGGCCGACACCCTGAGGGCACAGGGTGGGGGGGGGGTCCCTCAGAACAGACACGCTGCGACGATATGGGCAGTGATCGAGCCGTCAGCCAGAACTGGGCCGGCCGACACCCTGAGGACACGGGGGGGGGGAGGGAGGTCACTCGGAACAGGCACGCTGCGACATTATGGGCACTGATCGAGCCGTCTGCCAGAATTGGGCCGGCCGACACCCTGAGGGCACGGGGGGTCACTCAAACAGACACCCTGCGGACACGGGGGGGGGGGGCGGCCACTCAGAACAGACACGCTGTGACTGGAAAATATGCTTCGAGTGACGAAAATATGCTTCGAATGACATTCAGGAGTCCTGGTTTCCCGCCATAAAACTCGCCGCCATTCTGCCGCATCGATAATCCTAGCTTGAAGAGGAGGTCATTGTCATTTAGAACAGACACACTGTGACTGGCTTCCCACCGAAAAAAAAACTCGCCGCCACTCTGCCGCATCGATACTACCAGCTTGAAGAGAAGGCCGTTGTCACTGAGAACAGACACGCCGTGACGACATGAGCACTGGTCGAGCAGAATGGTGGTACGGTTTTTGTGTAAAGTTCCGTACTTAAATATACTATAGGTCTGAAGCATGTGCTTAGTTGGCAATATTAAGCACAGACAGCACGAGAGGACAGTAGGAGAGCTCGGCTAACGCATCCCAAAAAAGAACAATCAGACTCCCATCTCCACCACCGACACCTGGAAAAGGAGATATGATTCTGATACCCACACAACGGCACCAAAATCACAACTCGCTTCCATCTGACACTACTTCCATCTGACACTACCTCCAGCTGACACCACCTCCACCTGAGATCACCTTCATCTGACACCACATTCACCTGAGATCACCTCCACCTGAGGTCACCTCCACCTGGGATCACCTCCAGCTGATACCATCTACAGCTGATACCATCTACAGCTGACATCACCTCCATCTGACACCACCTCCATCTGACACCACATCCAGCTGACACCACCTCCACCTGAAATCACCTTCATCTGACACCACCTCCACCTGAGGTCACCTCCACCTGAGGTCACCTCCACCTCGGATCACCTCCAGCTGATACCACCTCCATCTGACACCACCTCCAGCTGACACCACCTTCATCTGACACCACATTCACATGGAAGGAGGACCACAAGTGGGAGGACCGCACCGAAGAGCAACCGAGCGCGAGCCGCACCTGGGAACTCGGCCTCGCTGTCGTCCTGGTTCCCGACCACTTGGTAGGCCGTCTTGGTGGAGAAGTAGTCGTACGGGTCGGGGACGTCGGCGTAGCACTGCTGGCCGGTCCGGTCTTGTGCGGTGGCGAGCGTGTGGTAGAGCACGGCGACCACCGCCACCCCCAGCAGTCCCATCAGCGGCGACTGTAACACACGGTCAATCATCAGTGGCGACTGTAACACACACGGTCTGGTGTCCCATCAGAGGCGACTGTAACCACGGTCTGGTGTGACCCCCTACACCGCCACCCCCAGCAGTCCCATCAGTGGCGACTGTAACACACACGGTCTGGTGTGACCCCACTACCCACCGTCACCCCCAGCAGTCCCATCAGTGGCGACTGTAACACACACGGTCTGGTGTGACCCCACTATCCACCGTCACCCCCAGCAGTCCCATCAGTGGCGACTGTAACACACACGGTCTGGTGTGACCCCACTATCCACCGTCACCCCCAGCAGTCCCATCAGTGGCGACTGTAACACACACGGTCCGGTGTGAGCCCACTATTCACCGCCACCCCCAGCAATCCCATCAGTGGCGACTGCAACACACAGGGTCGAGCGTGACTCTACAGCTTAAATATATGCATGATACCATGGATTGCATGGCTGTGACATTTGGCTCATATCGGGTGGGGAAATTTGAATCAGATTATATTTCATTTTTAAGTGTTGGTTTTACGGCAAATGTTTACACCAGTAAGGCCACGCGTTCTCGGACGTCAGCGTTCACATCCATGACAAGATTAGGAAATTGTCGTGGCATTGACACATATGCATGCTACAATGCTTATTGAACATCTAAGAACAACTAAATGCCAGATTTTTTTCCACCACTGATAATTATTTCGCGTGTTCCTTCTCCTGTCGATCCGGCACTGGCACTATAGCACGATCAATAAGATTACAGACCAAAAGATAAAACTGTATCGTGGAGGAGTTGGACCAAGATTGCGTACATATACGTGTGCACCAACATACCGATCGTGTCGCGACCACAGAATGTCTATGTAAACCTGTATGCAGTCTCGACAGACGTGGTGCAAGTATGACGAAATGCAAAGGTCTGCAATGCATTTGAATGCATTTAAAGCATTTCCTATTAAACGCACTTTGTCGCTAGCCAACTCTGGTTGCCATTTTGGGAACGTGTTTGGCATTACTCGAACGAATCGTAGTGAAAAAATAGAAGAAATGTTTGTAAAACCTAGTGGAATTAAATGGCATTGGTCCAAATTATGTGCACACACAACGGAGCACAAAATATGAATGAAACTAGTGTCGGGAAAGATTCGTGATCAACGGCTCAAAAGACTAGCTTGCGTAACAGTAAGACAAGTCTGTGGAATGGTCCCTATTGCACGGTGGTTCAAAGCCATATTGGAGCTCCGGTCCATACAGTATTCAATACAGTAATCAGCACAGCATTAGTATCGTGATTATTAGGTCGTGGATACAGTAACAGTATTCAATAATGGGAACCTAGAAGTACCATTGGCGTGATTTCTAGCTATTCACCACCGGGGACAAAAAAAAACGCACCACTTTCCCAAATACGTCATAGGCGTGCGACTTCGCGCACCTACCCTCAAACGGCACCTGGTGCAAAGCAAGACTGCACCACATACGAGGACTCGCGATGGTGATTCAGTCATTCTGCCCTGCTGTTCACGATTCACCCCTCGGCGATCACTCTCCGGGGATCGGAAGGCACTTCTGTTGAACAGACTATCGTATGAGCCGACCACCATCCATCCATGCCGGAAAGACATCATCGCTACCAGCCTAGCTCTTCACCCCTACCAGAAATTAGCTCGCTATCACCACCAGTACTTGGCTGGTCATCGTTACCAGTGCTCAGCTCTTCATCGCTACCACTAATTCGCTCGTCCGATACCCATTCTCCTATTTCGCATCGCATTTGTTTGTCATTTGAGTTGAAAGGCGTTTCGTTCCCACCGCACCTCGAACACCGGCCGATCAGGACACCGGCGCATCGTCGCGTGCGCGCGTCCCACACGCGCCAAATTGCAGCCGCCATCGGGCCGTCGACACCCGCTAATTACGGCAGCGCAGAGCGCGCGCCCCAGCGGCGACCCCAGCTCACACCGGCATCCGCCGCAGCCGCCGCGGCGAAAACAGCAATCAACGAGCGGCTGGGAGGCGGCGGCGACGGCGGCGGCGGCGGCCGGCAGGAAGGATCCGCGGCACGAGGAAGAGGCGCCAGTCGGAATGTCCACATGCGACGCTAATGCGTGTTTTGCGCGCGCCAGGCGGATGCGAGACGGGGGCATAAAACGCTGCCGCCCCGGCTAGGAGTCACACTGAAAGTGCGGCCAGCCCTCTCTGTGCCAGCTCATCATGAAGGTAGGCCTGCGCTGCATAACCAATGCAGCTGATGCGCCCTAAAACCCTAATAACCAACCAAGGTAGGCCTGCCAAGTGTTTGTTGTTTGTTGGGTGGTTGCTGTTTGTTTGTTTATTGGGTGGTTCACGACGCACTTTATGCACGGTCACGGCTAATGGCGCCGCCTGCACTGCTTTGCCGGCGGGCCGCGGGATTGGGAAATGTCCCGAGCGATGCGAGTGTTGAACCCGGGACCCTGATGTCCAGAGTTCAACACTTTAACCACTCGTCCATCCCCGCCCTGCCTGCGAAGTGACCACGCTGGACGTCGGTCTACGCGAATGCTATGCTGGCTGTGTACCTGAATGTCCGCTTATGTGTTGTGAATTATGTGTGGACAAGAGCAAGGGTGCAAATCGTTCCAATGTCCTGGTGGGCGCATATCACATGTTTGGTTATGTTATGACATATAACTTTTCGGGAAGTGGAGGATGGACAAAATGGCAAGCAATGCTGCTGGGTGGGGAGGGTCGGTGGGGTGTATGCACTCCACCGTCTCCTCAGATAGTTTGCGAACGCATACGCGGACGTGTAGGTCGACACATTGTGTTTGTGGGTGCATGTGCATCCACAAAGAGACAAAGTTACGCCTCTGGCCAAAAGCGTGGCTTTCTTCACAAACAATTTACGGACTCTACTAGATCAAACAAAGAGCGCGAAACATTCTCCTCAACTTCTTAGAAAAGACACCAAATGGTATTTTTTTTATAAGTCCTATTCATCCTAGAGCAACGGCATATTCCTCATATTCCAGGAGCTTTGTGATTCAAATTTGGCTCCACTAAATTTATATGGTTGCACAATTTACCCCAATTGCACCACAACCGAAGCCCTTCCACACTTCCTCATGAATTAAGTTCAAGCATTATGGGCATACACAGGCGTTCATAACGAAGTGATCAACTGCACAGTTGCTAAGGCTCTATCAGTCGATTTGTCTGGATCTGCATGCGTCGCAGCAGCGCCGCCTTGCACAAGCTTAAGTGCACCGTTGCCTCCTTACTGTCATTCCTCCATGCTGATAAGCGTTTCCCAGGAATTTCCAGTCTAAACCATAAAAAATCAAGGTGCATGTTAGAAAGCGACGAGGAAAAATGGAGTGGTCTAAGCGAGAGGAAATTCATCAGTGCAAAATGTAGCGAAAGACAGCCACACATTAAAAGCCAAAGTCGCACTGCCGTCTCCTAACAAGCTTCACACGACACATTCGTCTTGCTGCGCCTGACCGTCAGCCTGCCTGCAGGTCGTGTTGTGCGTGTTGACGGCGGCCGCCGCCGCGGCGCTAGTGTCGGCGCGGCCCCAGGGCCCCGGCTACGGCTCGCCGCCGCAAGCGGGCTACACTTCGCCGGCGTCGGGCGGGTAGGTCGGCGGCACGCGCTCGTGTCACATGTGCCATGTGACCACATGTCACATGTGCCATGTCACCACATGTCACATGTGGTCTGCTCTGACCCACATAGAGGCATTGGAGACTTTGGTAGCGATGGTCTGTGTTCTCCATTCTCTCCAATTGGCCAGTCGCTTTGTTGACCACAGAGAAAATCGCACAGTGGGAAGCTATTCGACTGCAACGCTAAGACGTTACATGGCGCCATGGTGCCATGGGATCATGGCGAACAATGGCTGGTATGGGGCGATGTCATCCAGGCATTTAAGGTATTTGGAGGAGGCAATATCAGCTAGACTTGTACTAAAAACTGAAGAAAAAAAAAACAATGTGCAATGGATTTTAACTAGTGGGGTAACTATTGAGGCTTCAGGCGGCATCAACTGCATTTGGCTACACAGCGTCTCCAATACAGCTCACCACAAACGGTGGCTCGCTCGACGGCAACCCCGTCTGCTCCCCCATGCGTGTGCTGTGCGGGAGGTAATGCCCGCGCTTGTGGCCTGTAAACTGCAGCGTGACCGGTACTTTGACCTGCCTCACTGACTCGTCATTACCTGCGTGATCCGCAGGTACGAAGGCGGGGAGAATTATCCCCCGGCTAAGTACGAGTTCCAGTGGGAGGTGAAGGACCCCGAAAGTGGTACGTAGTCCATGTGAAGGCATAGATGGCGCGCTGAGCTTGACACTAAGCTGCTTTGCTGCCTAAAATTCGCAACGTCTCTCGGCTGGAGCGGGGAAGGTGATGTGCACAAGCGTGCTGCAAAAGCTGCCCTGATCCAGTAGCCGAGATATGCCACAGATATGAGAGTGCTCCATGATCCGAAGTAATACACGCCAGGATACTCAGCGCGCTGTCAGTTCGTCCATCGGACTGGTGTCGCTTAGAGTAGCTAGTGTCGCTTAGAGTAGTTAGTGTCGCCTAGTGTCGCCTAGTGTAGCTAGTGTCGCCCAGTGTAGCTAGTCGCCTAGCATAGCTAGTGTCGCTTAGTGTCGCCTAGTGTAGCTAGTGTCGAATGCTTTTTCCCTTGCTATCCTTATTTCCTATTCGTACTTATCCTTTTGGCTGCATAAGTGCACTCCACTGCACTGCACTGGCCGATGGTGGAATGGTGCTCGCATTGCACTGCACTGCTCTGGCCGGCGGAGGTGGACTGATGCTCGGGGCGCGTCGACTGTGTCGGCCATATTGAGTCCATGACTGCACCGACTGAATACACAATCGCAACAGCTGAACATACAGCCTCGACACACAACCACGATCACAATATCCTGACTTGGTAGCTAGAAGACGATTATCCTTAATTTTTGCATCCGGAGTATATCCCGGGGAGGGGGAGTTGGCTAAATCTAGCCTGCGCGAATAAAGAAACCTCAAAATCAAGCAAATACATACTTAAGGTTTAGTGTCTTGAACGTTGCATTAGCATGTATTTCCATATTGTCGGAGGGTAACACAGAACGTGGCATAACTTCCTTTACACCTACAAAGGATACTCAGTTTAATGTTAGGTGTCACTCTCAGTATATCAGGGACAGGTTATCAAATAACACAACTTCTTGCTCTTTTCTTGATTACCATTTTCTTGATGTCACACATGCGACTTCCATCTTCCTGGGAACTTTCAAGCGAATTTATGAGTTGACCCTCCCCAGATAAGCTACCAAATAAGTTGGTTGCATTCCCAATACATGTCTCGGACAAAGTACATTCGGTTGTCCACTCTCTATAACTATTTGTTCCACTTCCTGGTTTGTCACACGCTGTCCTAAGAGTCCCGCGCACCAGAAATTCCGTCGGGACCGTCTTTACTGACGCCCTCCAGTTGCTAAGCGCACAGAAAATCCGTGACCCACCCGGGACTCGAACTCACGCCCTGAGCGGGCCGAGGCCGACCACATCACAACTGGCAAGTGTCGTGTGCGGCGCAGGGAACGACTACTCGCACCAGGAGACACGTGACGGCGACAGCATCCAGGGCGAGTACCACGTGCTGCTGCCAGACAGCCGAGTCATGCGGGTGACCTACACCGTCACCCGCGACCAGGGCTACGTGGCCGACGTTCAGTTCGAGGGAGAGGCGCAGCCCTACCAGGTCAGTCTCCACCACTCCATGGATGGGCACGGGTTTACCGGGTCAGTTCCCGTCCCTCCAGGGATGGGCACGGCCCTACCAGGTCAGTCCCCACCCCTCCAGGGATAGGTGCAGCTATACCAGGTCAGTAACCGCCCCTCCGGGGACGGGCACGACCCTATCAGGTCAGACCTCGCCCTTCCAGGCGGCGTTCCCTGAGCACCTTTCACTCAGCAAGGAAACGCTCGAGTACGGGAAGCAAGAACGCAGTCATGGTAAATGACGTGGTCAAAAGTGGGCACTTGATAGGCTGAAATATTTGCTCCTTCATGTACACGCAGCTTGGGGTTATTTGATAGCCCACCACAGTGTGCAGGAGTGGAAGCTCACTGCCCTCATATTGTGTTCAGTATTCTCAGCAGTGTATCAATGCACAAGTGCCCATTGCACGCGTGCCAAGCGCGTGGAGCGCGGCGGCCGCACACTGAAACAGCAGTGCCGATTATCGCCGCCCGATGTCGCCTGTGTTCCAGGGCGCGGGAGGCTCCGGCTCGTCGCAGCCGCGGTACGAGCCAGAGCCGGGCCCGGACTATCAGGGCTTCCAGCAGGGCAAGAAGTGAGCCAACAGTCACGCCCGACGCGTCCGCCGCCGACTGCCCGCCCGCGCTGCCTCGCCGTATCGACGTGCGGCTGAAGAATATTTCCTATTTCTGTGCGGCCGCCATATTTCCTGATAGATACATTTAGTTCGTGTTATCGTAGTCATTTAACGTGCGAAATACATATTGTATGATTGACTTGAGTGCAGTGTTCAGCAAATCGCTGAAAGGAACGAATAACGCGAGATAACAGTGTGAGGTAGTGCAGTGGTAAAATGGTGATTTCTCGTTAGGTGTGAGACGTCAAAACGAGTACAGCCAGATGTCGAAATATCCATGGAAATAATGTTATCTGGTAATGTACTAAGTCCTGCAAACCCAGTTCTGAGACAAATGCGTACATATCACTGTTCCCGCTTTTCGTGTTTTGAGAGGCACTTAATTTGGGGACACCGATATCAACTACAGCGATACAAACACCAATGCTGTGAACTGGCATTGTATGACATAGTACATCATAGCACATCTTCACTTGGAATTGCGCTATGGGGCATTGGTTATCACGATCCAGGATCCGTTATGGTGAGCTTAAGTATGATACTTGTAAATGGGACACAGCTACAAACGAGGAATGTAGACTTCATGAACACGCACCAAGAAGCACAATGTCAATACTCCTTCGGGAAGGATGTTGACTCAGTGTTCAGTAAGCGGTATATTCCATCCTATTTCACGAGTAATTTATCACTGAGGTAGTGTCACAATACTGACTCTCAATTTAGTTCCTTCATGCATTGTATAGTTGCATGCAGACTTGTGCTCGACTCGAGTTAAATCGAGAATCGACTCAACTGAATCAATCGTTTTTGGATGAGTCGCGAGTTGAATCGATTCTTTCCCCAAAACATATCTTGAGTCGCGAGTTGAATCACATTTTTTTTTAATGAGTTGAATCACGAGTCATTTGAGTCTTATGACTCAAATGCAAGTCATGAACAAATGATATAAAGCATGTATCTTTGTGAATAGTATGCCATGACACAAAGTAGGGAGTGAAAACACAGTATAATTATTCATGCTTAGCATTACAATTGTCAACTTATCAGCTGCCAGTGAGTAAAGAATGAGGGGTACTTAGTTATTTACCAAAAACGGATAACAATAAATACAAACAAGTATTAATGTTAAGCTTGATAATCACAATCAGTATCATGCATGAGTCAATCCTAGTGCCAGGAACACAACACATAAATGGGATGTGATTGTGAAAAAGAATATGGAACCGGAACGGCCCTGCACTGCAACAGGCATCTGCACTGAATACAATTGCGTTGGTTTGTGTGACAAATAACAAACCTGTACGTGTGACAAATAACAAACCCAAGGTACCGTTACTAGAAGGTAGATCGAAGTTTTCCTTCAAGCCCGCATGACGTCATTCGAAGTTTAAAAAAAAAAATATAGTATCAATTTGGTTGCACAAGACTTTTCTCAAATCATATGCAATGGTCACTTTAATTTGCTTCCTAGCAAATATATTTGTCTTATGCTCAGCAGCTCAAATATATTTGTCTTCTGAGTCTAACCTAACCTAACATAACCTAACCGGAAAACCAGAATCTTCGGAAGCAAATTGTTCGGCCATGACGTCATCAAATATATGCAACATTGTATAGGTAACTAGTAAAGTACCTACTAAACTTCTAGAAGTTTCGTAAATATTCTTACTAAACACACCTCCCCTCTAAGTAAATATACATACTAAACCTTCGAGGATGTGTTGGACAGCACTGCCCTTGACGATTACAGCATCGCAAGGAATTTCCGGCATTTGTCGCGTTGTGGACGCGTCGGTTTGGGAGTATAAATTATCGGAAATAAATGTCGAATTGAGGCAGAAACATAAAGTAATCGATGTCAAAGAGTATTAAATCGAGTGCATGAAGTGTTGAATTTCTTCTTTATCACGTCTATGACACACCAGGTACGGATAATTATACGCGATGTGCTATATTTGTAGAGTGAAGATTTTGATCCTTTATTTCTTTGCCAACTGAAAAGTAATCATTTGCGGAGAAAATGAGTGGTCGCATCGTCATTTTTACGTTAAAATACCGTGTATTCAAAATAAAAATTTCAAAGAATCAAAATTTACCTTGATCTCCAATTATACCGGAAATTCAACCTCCAGATGAGAAAAGAAGAAATAATTTTCTGGAGAGGATAATGTTCGGGATCCCAAAAATCTAGGATCAGCCTATTTTTCCAAACATGTACCTACCTACCTACACAGCAGTTGTTGAAAACAGTTTTTTTTTCTAGGCCAGCTAGACCCAGGGCATGATGCATTCTTCCTTCATGAATCTTGCATGGATTATTGATGATACATGAATAATTGAACATTTATGTACAACACCACTGTGATCTAGGAATGCCCTCCTGAAACTTGCAACTCGACTGAAACTCCTGCCACTGGGGAGAAGAAGCTATGGCGCACTTAGCCTCCATGACTGCCCTTTCTTCCGCTCTTGAACGAGGGTGACAACTTGAACACGTAAAATGGAGGTAGAGGGAGCCTACCAATATCGGGAACAATCCCTTTATTTTGGAGGCTCTTGATGGTGAGCCTGCCGGAAATGGCACAGTGTTAGGCAGGACGATTATTACTGGGTCATTTAGGATACCCTTTGCTGAAGCTAAATAATAGGTCTTTCAATTAGAATATGTCAAAGTACACTATATTGCCATAAAATATGCAAGATAGTGTAGAGAAAGTTGGTAAAATTGTGTGTAAACCAATGGTGAAGGGAAACCTTCCAGCCCGCTACCAAACCAACTTCGTGGGGGCAACAAACCAACACAATTTTATTCTGTGCGGATACCTATTGCAGTGCAGGACCTGGGTGCTATGTTGACGTTAGGTGATGTGTGGCAGGTATATATGATTCAGGTTGTGTATCATGCTGATGTGGATTGAAGTATTATGCACTCATTGCTTTGCATATGCATTGACAACCATTCATCTCGTTAATGTTTTTGAGTCAATTACTTTATGCACATGCACATGCATTTATCTGTATATATCCTATATACCAACCATTACAGTGCATGACGGATGATGAATAATGTGAGGTGAAAACAAAGTTAGAGCAAAAATAATATATTCAGCAGATGTTTCGATGTTAGAGCAACTTCGTTGGTGTCTAAATAAATACTAATTCCCTTCTTTAATTAGACACCGATGAAGATGCGTTGACATCAAACTGTCTGTCGAATAGATTATTTTTGCTATTACTTTGTTTTCACCTCACATTATATATATATGTATATATATATGCATATATATATGTATGTATATATATATATATATATATATGTATGTATAAATAAAGTGTGGGCAGTGCACACTGAATCATATGGCTTATGAGTCTGATACCATTGAGTCGGATCTGAATCGATTCAAATTTCTGTTTGAGTCGTGAATCGAATCATGCTTTGTGAGCTCTGAGTCTGAATTGAGTCGAATCAAATAATTTTGACCTGCTCTGAATCATGAAGTTGAATCGGATCTCAAGATCTATGAGTCAAATGTGAATCGACTCAAAAAAATTGAGTCGAGCGCAAGTCTGGTTGCATGTATGTATGTTGTTGTATGTAGGTTTTTTCAGAGTAATAAGGTAATCCAATAGAGCCATTTGTTCAGTGTTCACAAGTAGGAACCATCAGAACTAGAACCTCATACCTAAACAGTTTTAGTCACAATACCATGCAAAATCAATGCAAAATCGATCATGGTAAGTGGGGCGAGACAATACATTTTTTCCCCCAAAATATGGGTCTGAAATGCAGATATATAAAACTGCATATATATATATATATATATATATATATATATATATATATATATATATATCAATATGTATATGTAGGTATATGTATATGTAGATGTATATTATATATGTATATGTATAATTTAGGAGTAAATAACATAGGTCCTGCTAGGAGTGAGGAGCTGCTGCAGGACTACAGGGAGGGCCTTTGTTGCCACCCTGAAGCATAACAATAGCAGTCATTGTGACTGCTATTCTGCCTAGGGCAGGAGTCTCCCCTGAGTGGAGCTCTAGGGCACTGGCAGCCAATGCCAGGGCAGGTAGGCTCTGCCATGAGTTGGGTTTGACCTTTGTCGACGAGTGATGCAGGTTTTATGGCTCATGGGACCTCTATCAGAGGGATGGCCTGCACTTCTCCGAGAAGGGGGTGCATGTGTTAAGCAAAGTATATGAGCATGTCCTTCAGGGAAACTGGACAATGGGGTGGGGAGGGATGAAGTGGCACTGGCATCTCAGGGATATGCCAATAGTGACAGCCTGGGCAATAGAACCTCACAGTCAGCAAATAGGGATAGCAGTAGTTCAATGGGGCAGAGTGGTAGCTCATCCAGAGATGAAAGAGCTACTCAACATGAAAAGCCAAAGCTGGTTATGGAACATATGTTAAGTGTATAATGCTTAATGCTCAGAGTATTCGATCCAAATTTGATGAGTTCAAGTGTTATATTGCTGAGGAGGAACTATATTGTGTTTGCATTACTGAGGCATGCGTCAGTGTGGGGTATTTTGGGGATAACTTGTAGGACTATGAGATCCATGGATACAATATGTTTTTGTGCAATAGGGGTCCAGCGGTGAAGGTGGTGGTGTAAGGATCTATGTGAATAGCTTATTCAGTTCTCAAATAGTAGCAGATGGGGTAAAAAATGTGTTTGTGGAGTCCATTTGGCTCGATGTCGCTGTGGGAAAAGGCAACAGCAATAAACTGAGGATAGCAGCTTTGAACCACCGATAAGGAACCTTGCCACATTCTCAGCAACTGGAGCTCGAAAAGGTGATTTGCGAGGAAATCAGTAGAAACTTTTGGAGGAAATGCCTTATTCTTGGCGTCTTTAATCTAAAAGGATATGAAAATGTTGGTGTTGGCTCCCCATCATGTGAACTGTTTAGGAAATGCCTTGAAGAGGACTTGTTCTTACATCAGTTTGTAACGGAACCAACCAGGCAGGGCTCATTCTTGGACCTTGTCTTCTCAGATTTAAGTGCTTTGGTTCAAGACTTGACTGTAGGAGAAACTCTGGGAAGAAGTGACCATAACATAGTGAGATTCAAGGCACAAGTAGCAGGGACCATCAAGGATAATTTGACAAAGGTTCCAAATTTTAACAGGGCAAACTTTGACTGCATGAGAGCGGCTTTAAGTGCCCATAGAATGGGAAGACGAATTCCCCAATTTAAATGCCTGTGAAATGTGGGAAAAGTTCAAATCATACTTGAGGGAAATTCAGATTAGACATGTCCCCCAAAAGCAAAGGTGCAAAAGAAGGGTAGGAAAGCCAGCATGGCTTACGCCAGATTTGATAAAAGCAATTAATGCTAAGAAAGATGCATTTAGAGTATTTAAGGAAGCTTCAAATATCGTAAATCTAAGATCGTATCAAAAAGTTAGAGATGCTGTGAAGCAGAAAACCAGAGCAGCAAAGCGAGCAAAATAATTGGATTTGGCTAGGAACTGTAATGGGGACAGCAAAAGATTCTTTAGTTTTTACAAGCTGAGTAGTTTCTAGCACAATTGGTCCACTGGAAGTAAATGGGACTATATTGAGTGAGGATGGTGAGAAGGCTGAGGAACTGAGCAAGTAGTTTAAATCAGTATTTACATTGGAAGATATGACTAATCTGCCAACCGTACAGCACAGTTCAGTGACAGGTGGTCGGATAAATGATGTTGATTTCATTGATAGTGATGTTGTTTTCAATCATATCAGGAAAATAAAGCCAAACAAGGCAGCAGGACCTGATGAAATTTATGCTACGGTATTGCAGGAAGCTGAAAAGGGACTGAAAATTCCACTTAGCATCATGTTTTGTAGATCAGTTTCACAAAATGAAATTCCAACAGATTTGAAAAGGGCAAATGTAGTTCCTATTTTCAAGAAAGCAGAAAGAGGGAAAGTTGAAAACTATAGGCCAGTAAGCCTCACATCCCTAGTCTGCAAGGTACTCGAATCAATTATCAAGGATATAATAGTTAGTGTTCTGGAAGGAAACAGATTCATTCAAGATACTCAACCTGGGTTTACAAAAGTGAGATCCTGTCTCACAAATCTCTCGGACTTTTTGAATTTCACTACAGAACAATTTGATCAGGGAAATCAGGTTGATGTAGCATATCTTGACTTTAGTAAGGCCTTTGACAAGGTACCCCATACATGGTTAATGATGCAGCTTCAGGTCCATGGTATTGCAGGTAGCATCCTAAAATGGATATAGAGTTGTGGCTTTCAGATAGACAGCAGAGAGTGATGCTAAATGGTACAAAGTCATCATGGCAAAATGTTCTCAGTGGAGTCCACCAAATGTCAGTACCAGGGCCACTATTGTTAATTATATTTGTAAATAACATTGAAAGTGGCCTAAGCAGTACAGTTTTGAAATTTGCAGATGATTTGAAGGTATTTAGGGCAATAGCAGGACACAATGAGCAGGCCTCGCTGCATAAATATTTAGACGAACTTGTGAAGTGGTCTGAAAAATGGCAAACAAAATTAAATTTTAGTAAGTGCAAAATCATGCATGTGGGTAGGCAGCATATGAGGGCTCCATACTTGATGGGTGGCCAAGTACTATCTGTGACCCAGCAGGAGAAGGACTTAGGTGTTATTTTGAACACAAAATTGGGGCATCAGAACGGACCCAAGAAGTCAGGAAGAAGGCACTAAGAATGCTTGGGGCAATCAATAGGAATGTATCATACAAAAGTGAGGAAGTCATCGGGAAGCTTTACTGTGCACACATGTCAGGCCACATTTGGAATACTGTGTCCAAGCTTGGTCCCCTAGTTATGAAAAAAGATTGTTGGCTTTTAGAGAGAGTGCAAAAGATGGGCAACAAAAATGGTTAATGGTATAAGCAACCTGGCATATGAGGAATGATTGAAGAAATTGAATATGTTTTTGCTTAGATATAGAAGGGTGAGAGAACTCATCGAGGTCTTTAAATTGGTTCATGGTCAGTAACAGGGATATCTCAGGGAAATGTTTGAATTTAACAGAAATGATGCAATTAGAGGTCATCAATTCAAAATTAAAGTTAATCACAGCAGGACCAGGTTAAGTCAGTCTTTCTTCACCAACAGGGTGGTAGAACACTGGAACCAGCTGACAGAAACCATTGTCAGTAGCAGCACACTGAACACCTTTAAAAACAGCATATACAATCATTATAAGAATAGAGTGCTTGCTTTTCGGTATTACCGGGAGGGCTGATCGACGGATTTGGTGGGCAACTGGTTCAGTGTCCAGAGTGCAACCAAGAAGGGCCCTTGTGGCTCATAGTTGCACTGATCTTTTATGTCTTTGTCTTTATGTATATGTACATGTACATGCACATGCACATACACACACATACACATGTACATATATATTGGAGTATTTTGACAGTATATTTTCATGTTGGCATGTTTTGTTAAAGACCAACATACACTCTTAAGAAGAGACCAGCCAAAAGAAACATAGAATACTGGTTTTCAACCAGTTCTCACATTCTCTCCTCAGTTTTGAGACATGCATGGGTATTCCATGATTTGGGTAGCAAATGTGGTGCTCAACTCCAAATACCAGCTGTGAAGATGATCTCAAAAGACAGTTACAAATCCTCAGCTGTACACGAGCTGTGTTGTCACATCAAAAAGTACACAAATTTCACTGGCATTCAGTTATAAACATGCACACTATGAAAGCCAGGCATTGCATGGGCAATTTCACAATAGATTAAAAAAAACAGAGGTGGAGTTGGAAGAACCATTTTCCAAACCTTAACATGACATCAATTGAAATAGGCCAGATATAAAAATTTAGTTCAATGAACTTGCCATGTAACATTGAGTTACAAAGTCATCAAGTTTTAATGATAAACATAAGCCACAGGGGTGCACCTAAGATAAGCCTGTCAAGGTGATATTCTGGCAAATTTTTCAAGAAGAGAAAACGTGACTGAAACATCATTAATCAATGTTATATCCTGTGTCTAAAGAAATTATCTTCCATATTGTATGCATAACCGATTATACATCATGACAAGGGATGACACAGTATTTGGTGGTAAACTTGAAATTAAGCACACAAGATAAAATGAAATGGGCATGTTGTCTTTGTTATTATTGCAGTTTAAAGTAACAACAAGACACGTTTTCCACACATTTTACATCCATGAAGCATGCCAAGGTGTCAGGTTTGGGTAAGTTACATTATGTTAGGCTTTTGTCGTAAGTTGCATTTGTTATTTTGGAAAATGAAACAATGAGTTTTTCTTAAAAAAAACAGCTCAGGCTAGCTTAGGCTTGGTTACGTCAGTTGTTTGAAAAGTATGCATTTTCAGAGGAAATGAGTGATCACATCATGTTCATCACATTCAGAAACATTGCATTAAACCAGAAATTCCAGGAAATCAGAAAATACCTTAAACTACACATTTACATTGTCACATCAGATTCAAACACATTTCTCGGAAAATCTGGGGAGCAACCTAAAATACAAACACAATAAATTGATGCAGCCTATTTATAAATGCATTAAATGAGGCACTGCCCACTATCTACATTAATGGACAGCCTATCCCATTATGATACCGACAGACTCACTGAAATAGGAATGTAGGTACTCACATATTATGTGTTGGCATTATATATATATATGTACCTACCTACCTAACCAAAGAAATGTAACTTAGTGATTTATTTATGATCATGAAGACTAAATCAAATCACAAAAGGGTGTAGATTCCCAAAGACTAATTAAGTACCTTAAAAACTAAGCAGTTTAGCTAAGATCACCTAAAAACCAAATGAGGGGAAGAAATCACCACAAACAAAAACCAGTGACACTGTGGTTTCACGTATGTCTCAGCTCCGTATTGTTCTTGCATATGGTAGCAGGTTATCAAAATATGGTGATGCAGGGTATATAAAAATAGGTAAGGAACAAAAAAATGAGTAGTTTCTCTTGAATAGTACATTGTATTCAATAAGCTTACCCCTCAATCAATATGGGCTAATTTATTGGGAGTAAGCTAGATAGGACCATACTAATTTGGCATCTCGCATTAATATAATGTAGTGTGTGGAAGGACATCCATCACCAGGGGAGCAGCCAGGATATATTTAAGGTGGTCGACCAGAAAAATGTGATGAAGCAGAGACCGCTTTAGACCTAAATTTTCCCGTTTTGCTCGGTGAAAATCTCAAAATATCTTCTTTCATCTCGTGTATTTTTCGTTGCTAAGTACGGGGGCGCCTCCCTGGCTACACATCTATCCATCATCTCATCCAGAAAACTCTTAGTGAAGCCTAGGCGGCAAGGAGGATCTTGGAAAGAGAGGTAGAGTTGAAGGCAAGGACTATGGGAGAATGGTGTCACGTTTCTGGTCATCTTTGAAGGAGGTGGTGCGGCGGGCGACCCCCTCCGGCACCAGCTCCGCTTCAATATCATTTTCAGACATGAGGCTGAGCTCAGACGCGATGATGGTGCCCTTGGTGGTGTGATGGTTGAAGTGGAGCGTAATGGTGAAGGACTTGCCACACAATGTGGTGGTGCGGAGGAGAGCTTTGGTCTGGGCTCGGGTTTGGATTTTGACGATGACGATTCCGTTGGCAGAGGCTTCAATTTCGGGATTGGCTAAGGAGCAGATGGTGATGAGTTGTCTGGTTGGCCAGAAAACGTTGTCACGACGGAAGAAGTCGTTTTCCTCGACAGGTTTAACGACTACGCAAAAAAAAACGCTGTCGCAGTCGAGGTAGGGTTCGGTGGACTTGATTGGTTCAGGTAATGAGCCTTCGGAGGGCGTGGTCAGGTTCGAGCGTGGGTCAGCGGCATGGACAGTGGTGGTCTGGTACGGTGGGGCACCCTATCCTGGTGCGTGGTCTGTGGACGAGCAGGGGTCAGCGAGGCACGACCAAATCTACCAAAACACAAAGAACACAACCACAGGGAACAAAAGTACAACAACGAATACAACTTCCTATTCCTAACAGAATAGGAAGTGACGTGTGTCACTTCACTCGAAATAAAAAGGAGAAAGAAAAATAAGCGACGGGTGTCACCCCACTCGAAAATGAAAAATACGTACGAATTATCCGATGAAAGAACCCGGACGATGGAAGTCCTTCACTATGGCGCGTGTGCTGGTGGAGTGTACATGTGAACAGCCTATCGGGACGGAAGCTGACAATCGAATGTGAGTGCACAGTTAATTCCGGTCTGAAATGATAAACCAACAAGTTTCTTCACTCCCAAAAGCCCCCAACGTTCCCCTTTGCCTACCATTTCCTAATACAAGTGTTCCTTCTGTATGCAAAAGCAACAGTGGCAGTGGAAGTGGCGGTAGCAACTACAGTGGCAGTGACAATAGCAACGACAGAATAGAAGATGGCAAAAAGCAAGCAATACAAACAGGATCACCGCGGAACTTCATTCGATAAGAACCACCCATTTATGCATATATGCCCTTATAAAGGTCCTTATGAAGACAAAGTTCCTGAAATCCAAGCGTTTTGAAAGAACGTGGGCCTAAGTAGGGAGGGGTTCCACTTCAAATGACAACCCTTTGGGCCAAATCCTAGTTAC
This sequence comes from Ashinkailepas kermadecensis, assembly GCA_034440615.1. Classification (NCBI taxonomy): domain Eukaryota; kingdom Metazoa; phylum Arthropoda; class Thecostraca; family Neolepadidae; genus Ashinkailepas; species Ashinkailepas kermadecensis. The sequence continues at coordinate 78,161 of JAOTOM010003386.1, read as the reverse complement.
GTCACCGGTCACTCGACGCCCTTTGAACTGGTCTGGCACATCTCCCATGCGGGACCAGTGTTCCTCACTTTCTGCAGGCCCACGTGCTAAATTGTTTAATGTGTCATTTCATTAATCACTGCATGGCTGTGCAGAGCACATTTCCAGTGTCAGTATTTGGCGAATGAGGAAGTGACGGAGAGAAGGAGAGTGAGGAAACCATTTCAGACATTGTCCTTTCCATTGGGAAAGAGCGCGACTCAGCACATCTATTGACACCGGCCACCATCCATGCGTAACATCAGGGGACTCGTACACCCAAAAGTATTTTGGCGCTCAATGTTCCCCCAGAGCTTGGCATTGGTTATGGCCAAGGGCGTCGCCACCGGGGGGGCAGCGGGGGCAATCGCCCCCCTGCCGTGAAACTGGGGGGCGCCGCCCCCTGAAATTTGAGGAGGCCCCTATCCACAAATGCACAGCAAAAAAGGTGAGCAGAAGGCCGACGGTACAGAAGATCATGCTGTCAATGAGGCCTCAAGACCGACGAGGCCCCCATAAAATATAATCAGGTCTCTATAAGAGGCGCAGAACAGAGATTGGCAGGAGGCCCCAAGGACGAAAAGGAGGCCCCATGACGAAAAGGAGGCCCCTATGACGAAAAGGAGGCCCCAAGACCTAGAACAGAGATTGTGAGGAGGCCCCCAGGACGAAAAGGAGGCCCCAAGACGTAGAACAGAGATTGGGAGGAGGCCCCCAGGACGAAAAATGGGCTCCCAGGACGAAAAGGAGGCCCCCAGGACGAAAAGGAGGTGCCTTCATAAATTGCGTACGGCACCGAAAAACAAACCGGATCTCGAACAATCGAGGTGGGATACAAAAACATGGCGCCAAGGGCTCGATAAATCAGGCCGGGATTCGGACTTTTAAAAAAATCAGAAAAGACACACAAATCGTATTGAGCCCATACAACTGGGGTTGGGTCTTCGGAACCACGCGCCTGGGCGCGATAAGCCGCTCTGGGACCTAGAAAAATCGTACCGAGGCCCCAAAATTGTACAGGGGCCCCACAAGTGTGCGTCAGAAGCCCAAAATAAACACATCGGGACCCTAAGAGCACAACGGGGGCCGAAAATACAACTGGCCCTCCAAAGCGGACAGAGTCTCACAAAACGCGACAGGGCCTTAACACATGCGTTGCAGCCATAAATAGACATACCGGGAGGTCAAAAAAATACACCGAAAGCTCTCAAGGCACACAGGGGTCATGATAACGTACAAGAGCCTGAAAAAAAGTGGCTGGGGCCGCAAAAGGCAACATGGTTCCAAAACAAACAAAAAGACCGGGCGCTAAATAACCACATCAGATCTTGGAACACGCCCTGACACGTAAAAAAAATCCTCGATGCACAAAAATGCAACAAACCCTAAAACGAGCAGGAGGTTCGAAAATGTTTTAGGCCCCTAATAAAAATGGATTGGAGCCATAATACACAATCATAGACCAAGAAAGACGCAACGGGTCCAAAAAAGAACGCTGAGGCAGGGCCTTGGTTCGGTAGCCAATCTGGGAGGATAGCAGCAAAGATATGAAGTGCATGAAAGCTCAGCGGAAACCGCATTTCATAACTACCAGAAAATGTGGGAAGCAGGAAACTAATGATCGAATTTAATCAATCGACTTTTCGCAGCGAACGCCCATACGAAGCATTCCATCACGTCAAATATGGCGCAAGTCTATTACGTGGCAGCAATTAGCAAAACGCAGAAGGCCTAGCAGAAACCGTAGCATCGCACGAAGTGTGGCGAATGCACCGAATACGAAAGATGGGTGTGCACGTGCACTGACGTTGCCATCGTGGCGACCGTGTGCTATGAACTGGAATGCTTGAAATTGTGAAATTTTGTATTTTAAAGTGTGGGTAATACATTTTAAATTAAAGTTATGGGCCTAATACATCTTCGAAACCCTGCTCGTTTTCGGGCTTTGTTGCTTTTTTGTGCACGGAGTATTTTTTACGTGTCAGGGCGTTTTCGAAGATCCCGATGTGTTTATTTAGCTCCCGGTAGTTGTTTACGTTTTGGAACCACGTTGCCTTTTGTGGCCCCAGCCTCTTTTTCAGGCCCTTGTGCGTTCTCATGGGCCCTGTGCGCCTTGCGAGCTTGCAGTGTATTTTTTTTAGAGCTCCCGGTATGTTTATTTAGGGCTGCAACGCATGTTTTAAGGCCCTGTCGCTTTTTGGGCGACTCGGTGCGCTTTGGAGGGTTAGTTGTACTTTCGGGCACCGTTGTACTCTTAGGGTCCCGCTGTGCATATTTGGGGCTTCTGACGCACATTTGTGGGGCCCCAGTACGATTTTGGGGCTTCGGTGCGATTTTTCTGGGTCCCAGCGCGACTTATCGCGCCCAGGCGGTTCCGGAGACCCAACGCCAGCTTTCTGGGCTCAACGCGATTCTTGTGTGTTTTTTTTAAAGTCCAAATCCCTGCCTGATTTTTGGAGCCTCTGCCGCCATGTTTTTGTATCCCACCTCAATTTTTCGAGATTCGGTATGCTTTTCGGTGCCATACGCAATTTTTGAAGGCATCTGGTAAAAAATGTTCGGTGCTCCAGAGCCATTTTCCTGACCCGGACATTTATTTGTTGGAATCCCTCCCTTCTTGGAGGGCTTCAGCTTGATTTTTTGGGATACCGATCCGGTTTTGTGGTATAGGTGTAATTTCAGGAGTGTGAGGTAACTTATCAAGGGATACCGAAAGAAACCCTTAGAACTGGGTTGTGGAGTTAGGGTTGAAATCCGACCAATCAGAAACCATAGTGGTAGATTATGCCCCTCCACAGGTCAATTTAGTTGATAACTAATTATATTATTTCGAAATGTCCCCTTTGACAAAATAGCGGTCGAAATCCAAGGACTTTTTAATGGGCGTAGGTGCCCCCCCCTCCCCATTGCAAATCCGTTTGCCCCCTCCTGCTTGACGCAAATGTAGGTACTCCACTGGTCCCTCAATAATTTTCCGAAACATGCGCCCATGGGGCGAAGCCAGCATTGAGGGGACAAATTATCCATCACAAGCATACAATACAACATCCATGCCCCATATAAAATGGGATGAATGATGTTTTTAAATGGATTTTCTTCCAACAAACTTCTTTTCTGTTATTACAGCCTACATGATTAGAGCTTCCCAGCTTCTATACCTTCTCAACGTCGTTTACAAAACGGTACAGCACAGCGAAAACGATGGGCGTGATGGCGTGGAATTTGAAGGTTTGGATTATGTATGCACTGACATTGTTGCATTGTTGCATTGTCATGTATGCATTTCTGTTCAATGCTTGTTCTTGCCGTGAATTTATTCGCTGAGGATATATTTTAGCTCATGTGACAGTTGCCTTGCAGCCAGCACCAAATGTTATAAAAACAAACAAATTCCTAAGATGGCGCTCAGAAAACCAATGCAATCCACTTCTCGTTGCCACCTTTGCGAAATTGTCGTCCTAGGACTGAGAAATTGTCGTCCAAGCTTTGCTTATGACATCAAGCTGGTGGGAATAAATAACAGTAGTGATGAATCTAGCTATATTCAGTTAGACTTGGAGGACTTAAAGTGGGTTGATCAATGGCAGATATCTATAAGATATGCTTAGCACCAGCCCCGCCAGCTCGCTGCAATCTAGTGGCCAGCGGGAAGATTCGAGAAAGCATTGAGACGTTGGTTTGTTTTACCACTTATGTATTTATCCAAATATAACTTATTTATACCCTGGTATGGCCCAGTTTTCAGCGAAAATGATTAGTGCTATTGCGTTTTCAGTAAATGATGCACCATGCCAAGAACAAACAAAACACGAATATGAAATCATGTTCCCCATTCTCGAACCACAGTAAGAGCCTAAAAACAATATGAGACCCTAACACAATGGAGGCCCCTTTTCCGGGAACAGGAGACCCCCTTTCGACCTTGCCCCCATGGAAGAATTTCGTGGCGACGCCACTGGTTATGGCTCATCCTTTGCCAACCGTATGATGTACACAAAACTGAAGATATTGTGTCAGGTTACTTATCATTGATGTGTTAAGAGGGACTATTCATGGACGTTCTTCTCCCGATGTGGTGTGTTATTCTAATATTAACTTCCCAAGTCATCAATGATGAATATGGTGGAGTGAAAGCCGACTAAAATGACTCATTCATTGATCTTCCCAAGGCTATCCTAGATCAATGAGCTAGCTTGACGTCAGATGACCTTTTCGGAGCTAGGTGTAGTTATTGGGTTAATATGCACGATAAAGTTCAAATTGGTGTCTAATTTTATCCCTGGACACAACACGGTGTGTTCAGAACTGTTCATGAAATGAATAAAAAGTTATGTGCCTAAAGTGAGTGAAGCCTTCAATCTCACCTAATCTCTTACATATAAGTTGAAGGATAATGAACCACATATGATTACTATCCCAGGATATTGAGAAACACAGTGATGTGGTGAACATAACCAGCGTGAATCTACAACTGCTGCTACGCAGCCAATAAGAGAAAACAAAACTGACATTTTTCCCCAAGCAGATTAAGGTTACCCTGGAGGTCACCCGGTGATCTCAGAAATGGTAACCCAATATTAACCGCGAGCTGGTGACGTGTAAACCATGCACACTGCACGTAAAACCACCATCATGAAGGAAGAGGAAATCCACTCTTGCTGTTTTGTAACGCACAACGCACAACTGCTTCGAATGTAACACAGCTGTAAAAACAGGTCAGACAGGTGTGTGCGTGCGTGACAGGTGCGTGCGTGCCCACTCGCCCGACCAGGTGCGGGCCGTGGCTGCATCGACCGCGACGAGGATCCTCCTCTCCCTCCCGCCCTGTGATGCAGGTCAGGACCCAGCGACCGCTGCCGTCGCGACGTCCTTGCTGATGAAATTGTCACGAGACACTGGGACCCAGCAATGTTCAGGCCAAGTTCAAAATTCATTGAAAATCCCCATTCATAGCGTATCATGCTCAACTATATAGTTATTGAAGGAATTTGGACGATCATTGCGGGAGCTCAAGCACTCTAAACAGACATGAGGCTCCGCCTATGCACTCAGCTGATGTCAGAGGGAAAACAACACAGCGAAAATACACCCTCAGTCATCGTCAACAGAAACTGTGAAATGAAAACGTAACGCATCTGCACATAACCTATATACACGCATTTGTTCAACGCGCAAAAACCGTGTGGTCGTCCCTCCACAGTTTCGAAGTTTTTAGGAATTTTCCCCTTGCACTTGAAGGTGCTACCATAATATTTTCCTACATATTCACTTCTCTGCCACGCTCACCATCGCATTGAAACAGGAAATTGTATACATACTGACTGGTGAGTATTTTGCCCAGTAGCCGTCGAGCTGTGCCCACCACCCACCACCATATGTGCCCACCACCCACCACAATGTGTGCCCACCACCCACCACTATCTGTTCCCACCACCTACCACCATATGTGCCCACCACCCACCACAATGTGTGCCCACCACCCACCACTATCTGTTCCCACCACCTACCACCATATGTGCCCACTACCCACCACAATGTGTGCCCACCACCCACCACTATCTGTTCCCACCACCTACCACCATATGTACCCACCACCCACCACAATGTGTGCCCACCACCCACCACTATCTGTTCCCACCACCTACCACCATATGTGTCCACCACCCACCACCATCTGTGCCCGCCAGTGGTATGGTTCTCTTTTGGCACTCTGATGCAAAAATTGTCCATGACTAAAAAATGGTTGGACATGTGAAAAACTAAATATGAAAGGTAGGGTGGTAGGAAGGTGAGAGCTGAACACTCAACTGAACAACACGTTTCATTGCGAGTGAAAAATTGTGGTACTCGCTTTTCAATATTCTTGTGTTCGGTGCATGCGCGTTCTTGTCTCAAGTGTCCTTTCATTTGCGAATGAGTGCTATTTTGGTGTCATGCTCATCTGAAGAAATGCCTGAACATCACCTACGTTACAGCTCGTGAGCGGAGGGCAAATTTCGCCTGTGCGCTTTCTTTCAAAACTCATCGCCTGAAGGGAGATTTGTAAAATGCACACAGATACACAAGACACAGTACAAGACATCAAGTTCTTGTCTCAAGTACCCTTTCATTTGCGAATGAGTGCCATTTTGATTCCATGTTCATCTGAAGAAATGCTTAAACAACGACCTGCGTTACAGCTCATGAACGGAGGGCAAATTTCACCTGTGCGCTTTCTTTCAGAACCCATCGCCTCAAGGGATATTTGTAAAATGCACACAGATACACAAGACGCAGTGCAAGGCATACTGATGGCATACTGATCGAGCGCCCGTGCATCTGCGTGGTCCCAATCGCCAGGCAAAGTTGACCGCAGCGTGACCCTTGGCCGATTCCCGTGACCCCGCACTCACCTCCATGCTGCCGGAAGTTGACCTCTGACCCGGACCGACTCGCGCCCGGTCGCCGGCGACTTGCGCTCGCCGCGGCCACTGCAGCCAGAACCGGCCGGCGAAGCGCGAGGGACGCGCCGCAACGAACCGGAATTAAGCCGAATGAAGTCGCAATTATGATGGCACGTCGTCGTGTCGGCACGGGCCACCGCGCCGTCGGGATAGACGCGAAATTCGACCTTCCGGCTCGTGTCGAAAGACGCCGCCTGCGAGCGAGCCGGTTTGATGACGGTGGCGGTGGCGGTGGCAATTCCACATACCACACACCGAATAATGCCACTGTAAACCAACTTACGCCAGCTACAGCGAGTGGGCGGATCCACTGTACGGCACCATGTCCGACAGAGGCGTAGCAAGCGGTGGGGCCAATAGGATGTGTGATAGCCTGATAACTTCCCCACTTCTTAGCGACACCTTAGCGACACTTCTGCCCAAGGTGTAGAGACACCTGTCTCTCCACCGCTTGTTGTCATGTCACTACCCCCACTCCCACCCCCGCCACCTCCCACGGGGCGGGAATCATTAATGCCTGGGCATAGCGGGGTTCGTGTGGTGTACTGCACAGTTTACATGACTGACAATTACGGCGCCGGCTGTTTAATCCAGAGATAAATGAATGAATGCATGGCAACTTCAAGGACGCACTGGAGAAAACGAAATTTTTTTTAAAGGAAGGACAAGTCCAAATCCCTGAAATTTACGTCGAAAAATCGTAGGAATTATAGACAAAAGATGCACAATTTCTTTGATGAGCAAAAGTCCAAGGAACTTCATAAGAGTAAAACCAAGTTGACTCCTCTCGCCAATGCAATGCAGATTCGTATTTTGAGTCTAGTGTTGCCCTTCAGCGAAAAGAGGTGAATTTTGGGCAGAACATGTATTTACTTTCCCTCATGATGGAACGAACACAGCAGCATTTAAGGAGAGCCTGCCACGGATAATTAATGATAAAAACGTTCCCATTTTATAGTAGGAGCTAATGACAGACGTTGGTGCTGTTCCAACTACCTATTCTGTACTTACTTAAATACACTGGTGAGAATATTCATGATTCAGGACACAGTGTGTAAGGCGTCAGCTCCGGCTGCGTCGTCTGCTCCTGCGGCGGGGTCGGTCGGCGGCGTCGTCTGCTCCTGCGGCGGTGGCTACCGCTGGCGGATGGGTGTGCCACGCCTGCGGTATGGCAGACGACGAGGCTCAGGATGCCGCCCGCGGTGTGGCAGCCGACGAGGCTTAGGATGCCGCCTGCAGTGTGGCAGCCGACGAGGCTCAGGATGCCGCCTGCGGTGTGGTAGCCGACGAGGCGTTCGCCGCTGATGACCGGGCCGACGTCTGATTCTGTGGTGGCGGGCATGCTCGTTCGCGGCCGGCCCCACACCTCTTACCGTCTGCTTCCTGTAGGAACGTCGCCAGATGTCGCCAGGGACGTAGCCAGGGGCGGCGGGACGGCCGCCCAATCTCCTTGGACTCTCACACGCCCTTGGCGTGGCCCGAAGGGCTGCGCCATGAGTCCGTAGGTACTCGTCTACTGGATCGCCATGGCGACGATAGAACGGCCAACAGCGCTTGGTGTGACCGCTGATGCTGTTGTCAAGCCCATAATAACGTCTACGAGCCTTTACGAACGCCTACGAGTCGTTATGACTAGGTAGCTAAATCGTGGCTGCATGTGTGCTAACTGCCAGCCGCTGTCCCGCCACATCGCAGTAGCTGGTACGGCGCGCTAAGCTGCCGAGCCGGTGTCCATGTGCCGATGGCCGGCCGACGGCCCCTGGTGACTTCCGCCGGGTGTGGCGGCGTTACAGGATGCAGTCCCCCAGGCCGAGCGAGGGACGCTCGGCTGGTCGCGGTAGACCGAGTCGGGTGGACGGCTGGAGCGGACGCGCTGCAGGACTGCCGGCCGTCCCGGCCCCGAGAGGGGCTTGGAGGCGCGAGCCCTGGGGAGGCGCGCCACCAAGGTCTGCCGTGACGTCACGACCTGGCGTGACGACCTGGCGTGACGACCTGGCGTGACGGCGTGACGTGACGACCTGGCGTGACGACCTGGTGTGACGACCTGGCGTGACGACTTGGCGTGACGACGTGGCGTGACGACGGGACGTGACGACCTGGTGTGACGACTGTTGAAACTGAGGCCGTTCGTTGTATGACAAGCCGTCGCCATTTTGCCTGCCACGGCAAAATGGCAAAGCTCTGTCAATAGATGGTGACTAGCAGCAGTTTTGTTTTCGGACAAGTTGTCGCGGGACGATGCTTGCACTGGACATCACGGGCCAGGAGAAAAAACTCGCCGATCGGTTCAACCAGACCATTCCGAATCGCGCTGGAACAAGCCGTCCATGGGGAGGGGGGGAACAGCGAGGTGGAGGGCCCCGAGCCGCTCCTCAACACAACCGGTCAGAGCCAGACGCCGCGCGTGTCTCGGAAGACGCGCAGATAGCCACGCCTCAAACCGACCACGAAGGCCATCAACGGGATGTTGGAGCTCAGCAAGGTGGGGCAGAGGAGGGAGCGGCGCGCGCCGCGCTTCTCCGCAACGAGTACAAATCGCTGGACCTCCAGCTTGTCCTATATCGTTTGAATTGCATGAATCAATTTGAGCTCGTCAGACGAGTATGATCACTCATATATGTCTGCTATACATCAGGGAACATGTTTTTTTTGTAAACTATATATTAACATTTTAATCCATATGCCTCACGGTGATATCTTTAATTGCCACACAAATCGAAGTTCCATGCATCACTTTTTAACATTAATGACATTTAATGGTTACGTTTGTGGGAAGATTTCGCTAAATTATGCCCGATTATGCCTGTGCTTGTTCTTAAGAGTGCGCTATAAGAGGCTAGTTTCAATTTACTGAGCCGGAAATATGCAGCCTATTGCATTTCCTTCTTGGTTCAAATTATTTTGAGTCCTTGCCTTTTAACGGATTGAAGAATAATGATATTGAACGACTTGACACATTTGAAGCAAAACAGGCTCTAATGAGTCCTGATATAGAATGGTTGGAATACTTCTTACTCTCAAATACTCTTATACTCCTACGGACATGGAAGTGAAGTTTCCTTTTTAAAACAAGTTTGCAACAAGGGTATGCTCCGCTAAGAGGGCTCTGTCATCAAGAAAACTCAGGAGCTCCTCTCTGTCAGCTCGCGGACTGTTTCAATGGATAGGTATACTGTGCGTCGCAAATCAAACCATCTTCTCTGGCCGGGACCTTCTCCCTGGCTCGAGGGCCACTTCTTCCGCACAAGATCCGCTCTGTCATCTTTGAACCCCACCCCATCAGCGTGAGGTACAAAAACTGGTCCAGAGGCCCGCCACGTCTGACCCGGGAGCCCTGCCCGTCGGCTCATGGGCCCTCTTTCACGGTTCAGGGTCTTCTTCGTCCGCCCGGAGGCTCCTCGTTCAACATCTTGAGCTTCCTCCGTCAGCCCAGGGGCTCTTCACATCGGCTGGGAATCCTTTCTGACGACCCGTGACCCTCCCCGGAGGCTCCGGGGTCCCTTTATAACTTTATATAGGGTGTACCTATCAATGGATTCAGCACCTTCCTTCGGGATGTGATACTGATGAGATTGTCTATGGTAGCACAATGGGTATGATGGGAGGAGTTTGTAATTGTTGAGTGTGTTATGCAAAAGCAAGTGAGTCTCTTATTAAGTCTAAACACTTTATAACTTTATATAGGGTGTACCTAGCAGTGGATTCAGCACCTTCCTTCGGGGTGTGATTCTGATGAGATTGTCTATGGTAGCACAATGGGAGTGTATTGTATTTGCGATATTTAACAAACCGGTTCCATAAAATGGATTATTATTTGGTTTGTGTCAGAATACAGTCAGATACATTTCACAAACATGAGCAAAAATGAAAGCGGCAAGTCAACAGTATACAGGGGAAAACCGAACACGTGAAGTCAATTTATAAGACGTTGTTCAGCATCGCGACGAACTCGCCCCGTGTCCGAGAAGCGCAAGTGGCCGGCGGCAGTAGGCTCCAGGCCGAGGCTGCCCGGAAGGAGAAGGTTCTACGTGACATGCTGAGGCGGAAAGGCGGTGGCTCCAGTGCCCCAGCCACCGTCGCACGAGTGGAGCGCCGGGAGACATCCGACCGCCGGCGGAACAGAGAACGGATCGCCTCGGGGGCTCGCGGATCATTCAGGGCTCTGAACACGGCGATGTTGTCGCGGTGGGTGATGAGGTCACGGACACTGCGCCAGCCCAGCGTTGCCACTGTCGGCGATATATGATCACGACGACGAGCCCCTACGACGATCCTAGCCCCGAAATTGATCGCCTTCTGCACTCGTCCAAGGTGACATTGGGCAGCCCGCCCCATACAGTGAGGCAGTATAGGATGTATGGAAAGACGTGAGACTGAATTAGGAGTTTGCGTGCTTCGGGTGTGGCATGGTGACGGATATTGTGGAGACAGAACAAGGTGGAGTTGCACTTTTTGACAACATGGGATATGTGCTCCTCCCAGGATAGGGTGCGGTCAATGATGACTCCCAGCATCTTCACGAATGGCGAGGGGGTTAGGACGTGATTGCCAATGTTGAGTTGGTAGGATGTGGCTTTTTTAGGGATTGGGTCGTGCCGACAAGCAGTAGGGTAGTTTTAGTGGGGTTCATCTTCAAGGAGTTGGATGTGAAGTAAGACTGAATAGCAAGGATGGTGTTCTCCTGCCGGGATTTAAGAACGGGTAATTCATCAGGATGTTCAGAGTCTAGCAGCTGGGTGTCGTCGGCATATGATACCAGACGTCCGTATGGAAGGTATGCTGGCAGGTCATTCATGAAGATGCTGAACAGCAAGGGACCAACCAGGGATCCCTGAGGAACACCATGGGATAGCGGAAGGGATAGAGAGCCGCCCCTCACCACCTGCCGCCGGTCAGTAAGGTAGCTGTCAAACCACCTCGGGTCGACGCCGTACCACTGCAGCTTCCGCAGGAGGATATCATGGTCGACGCTGTCGAATGCTTTGCTTAGGTCGATTGAGATGACCGAAGCGATGTGACCAGTGTCGACACGACGTGTGATCCACTCGACAGCGTCGACCAGGGCGTCCTCCGTCGAATGGCATGGCCTGTATGCATACTGGGAGGAGGAAAGAATGTGATTAGTGACTAGATAAGAGGACAGCTGGATACATACTACTTTTTCACATAACTTGGATAAGACTGGCAAAATAGAGATTGGACGAAAGTTACTGGCGACATCGCGAGGCCCAGATTTGTGAAGTGGAACAACTGAAGCAGTTTTCCACGAGGTAGGGAACACGCAGGAGACGACAGAAGTGTTAATGATGTGAAGTAGGTGAGGCTCGATAACCGGAAAACAGTTGCGGAGAGCGTGCAGTGGTACGCCATCGACGCCAACCGCTTTCGACGACGACATCTCACATATGGCTCTGAATAGTTCCGGCAGGGTCACCGGGTGTAGCCGGAGGCCGGTGGTAGTCACACAAGGTGGTCGCGGAGGGATGAGTGGAACGCCGCGGTTGCCAGCAACGAGATCAGCGGCAATGCGTGGGCCCACGGAAGCAAAGTGACGATTAAATTCGTCCGCTACCGTCGCTGCCAGGCCCCTCACGGCCCCCTCCCCCCCCGGCCGGTCGGAGCGCAAAGTCCCGGATGTGGCGCCAGAAATTGGCACGGTCTGTCAGCATTTGCGCACACACAAAGTCACGCCTGGCTTCTGCAAACGCACATTTCACACGGTTTCGCAGCCTCCTATAAGCGACCACGTAATAATCCGTGCGATAGCTCCGCCAAGACTGAAAAGCCTGGTCACGGTCACGCATGAGCTGCAGCAGGTACGGACTGTCACCTACCCACGGGCAACATGCCCGGCGGGGGTGGACGGTCTTCAGGGGACAATACACGTTCACCGGAAATACTTGAGGGGACAATACACGTGTGCTATGCAATAGCAAGTGAATTGGTGCTAGATAGGCTGCGATATATAGCTTCCTAGGAACTTGAGATAAGGGATTGATTGGGGTGAGAGTATGTACATTTATAGTACCTTTTCCAGACAGGCTTAACCCAGATGGGCCCCTGTGGATCTTATTAAGCCTTAACACTTTATGTCTTTATGACTTTTATGACTTTGCTGGTCGGGGCCCTTTCCATCAACTCGGGGTCCTTTCAACAACCCGGGCCCCCTCCATCAGCCCGAAGAAACAGTTGACGTTGGCCCAGCCAGGAGGCCTCAACATCTGCCAACGGGCACCCTCCGTCGACTCGGGGCTCTCTTCATCGGCCCGGACCATCTCCATCAGCCGGAGCCCTTTTCGTCAGTTCAGGAGCCCTTCACGTCGGCCAGAAGAGGGTAGGTCACGATCCCAGGACCACTCTAGATCCGCCACTGCCCAACGGTATGCAATCTTGCACGCTGATAACTAGCTTGCGAAACCCCGGCGGATCATTGGACGAAGTACAATAGTGTCCGTTGCAGTCCAAATAAAGAACTGAAACGGCAGGCCCACAGTCTGGTTGATGGAGCAGACAAACACTCCGCGAACTTCCCTTCTGGAGCTGGATTTGGAAACTGGAACGCATCATCGGCGAATAAAAAGCAGCATAAGCACACCCAAGGTCAGGGCCGGGTGGGCCAACGCCCTCTTAAGCTACGAATTGTTTGCTTTCGAAACCTAAAATATCTGAAAATAAACGCCAGCCATACACGTGCATCCAACACGCTGAACTTTTTACTTAACCGGACTTTTTCCGAAAATAAAGTTGAAACCCTACTTACCGGTCGATGACAAAGCAAACAAAGAAAAAACGCGAAGAAAGTCTGTGATATAAAGCTCTGCAACTGATGCTATATGTGCGGTAACAATAAGTAACATAAATTAAGTAGTCCTCGCAGGCCCATCATGCCCCAGATTACATCCTAGCAATATGCATTGGCGAACCAGTTAATCACGATTTTGAATGCTTACCTCCCATTGACGTACTCATTTAATTAACTGATTGAACTACCGTACTGGGAGGGAGATGAAGAGGTGCCTGGTGAGCCTGGCACGCCTTCCGTCTTTCCCGACCGGTGAGCCTGTGTACGCCTTCCGTCCTCCCGACCGGTGAACCTGGGCACGCCTTCCGTCCTCCCGGCTAGTGAACCTGCGCATGCCTTCCGTCCTACCTGACCAATGAGCCTGGTGCGCCTGCCATCCGCCTCCCAGATTAGTGAGCCTGAGAACGCCTATTGTCCTCCAAGACTGGTGAGCCTGGGTACGCCTACCGTCCTCCCCAATCTATGAACTTGGGTGCGTTTGCCGTCCACCCTATCCGTCGAGCCTGGGCACGCCTTCCGTCCTCCTGGACTAGTTAACCTTGGAACGCCTTCCGCCCTCCCCAGTCGGCGAGCCTGGACGCGCCGGTGGCTCGCCCGAGCGGGAACCGACGCGGCGGCCGCCGCACCGCGCGCCCCACTCGACCCCGCCGGCACGTCCTCGTAGCACGGATCGTCGCCGCGCTCGCCACTATAAGGTTTACTGTTGCAGACTGTGCTGGGATTTCTCGCCACGATGGTGAGTACAGACGGCGCCAGCAGTGATGTCTGGATGAAATGTCTGATGATCGAGCGAGAGTGAACGGATTAAACGAACGTTCAAAATGTATCGTATGATGAGACGTATTGTCTGCGAACATGCATAGCCAAGCAGCTCATCCTGTTTTCCTGTAGACCATCCTGAGCAGCCATCACCTGAACACCACGCACTTCAGTATGACAACGATGCGCAATAAGAATAGCTGACCATACATGACCCCGTGACGTCACAACGGCGCTGAAACATTTTTTTTCGGGGAGCAGTAATATGAATATGAAGGCGAAAATTGTATGAAGGAAATCGTATGGAAGTTTAGAACGAAATTCGCATGAAATATGATCCATGGAACTGGAGGACTGAAATTGGATGAAACAGACCCTGGATAACAGAAAAAGCTTCACTAAAAATATATCATTTCTGATCATGGTGGAAAATCTACAGCCATTCCATTCACCGCTAGGCGAGATGATAGTTCGCCACGGTACACCACGCTCGGCAGTGCCTATTAGTCTCAGACTATTCATTGTGTGGAATACTTAATAATGAAGGGCAAGTTTTTGTAATGAGCACTCAAATAATATTAATCTTTAATGGTAAGATTGAGGAATAATATTAAGGTATCCAGATATAAATAATAAAATATAACATTTAATGATTACGCATCAGACAGCATCGGTTTGATCATCCACCGGCGTCTGAGGTGGTGTGCCGTGTTTGCTCGTGCATTTGTCTTGTCCGTTCTTTTGTCACAATGCATAAAATGCTGTTTGAATCTTTGGTGCAAATATCAAGCAATATTATTTACATCTAACGCCCAAATCAACATGGATCTGAATGGGCGCTGTATAACCAATGCAGTTGATGCGCCCTAAAACCCTAATAACCAACCAACATGGATCTGGCCGCACCCTCCTCCGCTTATGGCCACTGCGATGGAGACTGCTGACTGGGCGTCCGTGCCGTGGGCATGGGCGTCGCCAGGGTGGGGACGGGAAAACGCGCCTCCAACTTCGTGAAATTTAACATTACCCTGTGATGATGCATGTCAAATTTGCCCTAAAATCCGCCTCGTCCTTCCATTTCCAATGTGTGGCGACGCCCATGCGCGCGGCACGGAGCGTCGGCGGCACGTGAGGCGGCCCGCCGAAGCGTTCACCGACCCGTAACCTTGGAACTCGGTTTGGACGGCCGGCCGTTGGTCGGCCTGGCGGTGCCGGCCGCCGGGGTGCGTCTCGCCATCGAGCCCCGCCCCCCCCCCACACCTGCAGTTGTCGCCCGGGAGATCGGCTGACCGCCGGACCATATGCGCACTTTCTGGAGGGGTAGGGGGACGGGATCACATGCGAAGGCCCGCGTTGATTCATTTTCGGGCTGTTCTCTCCAGTAGACAAAGCTTTCGCCACCATAAGGTTCGGTGCATGAGTGGAGAAGTTTGAAAATTATTGGTGGTCAATGCGTGCGGGCAATGAACGCTGCCAATTTGGTTGGTGGGGGTCGCCCCATAGGACAGGGACCCATCTAAGCAGATGCGCAGCCAAGGGCAAACAAGGTCCGGCCCCTTAACAAACAAAAATACACTATTTCGAACGAAAAATTCACATTTTCACCATGCAGAAGCAGACATTTTCGTTCACCAACACAAACTAGGTGAGTAGTTGATGTCCTCTGTTTAGTTTCGTTGGCGTAACCTGGGATTGCTCACGTCCACGAACATCCATTGCCGTTTCTCGGTCGAACCGATGCTGTGATTGTGTGGGATGATCTGGGCTAACCGCCGCCCGCCCGCACGCTGAATATTAAGTGGACCCCGGGGCTGTGTGACGTCAGAAAGCTATCGTAGTTCGGCAGTCCGCCGACAGGGGACTGGCGCCAACGCACAGTTGGCACACCGGCGGACCCAGCCGACTTCCAAGGGGAGGGGGTAGGAAATGGTAACCGTAGACTTGCCGCTCAGGCCGATGTAGTGATAGGTGGCCATCAAAAGTGAACTATTCGTGTTTTAATGCATAACGTCTTGTTCTCCGCTGCTTAACTACTGAAGGTACATGCGTACATGTTATTCTTGACGGCGATGTCAAAACAATGAATAGTTGTTCAAGTTGCGATCGACACCAAGACATCGAAATGTTGACCGTCGTGAAATATAAAAATGGATGATTGTTTTCAACTAGTTTGAACGAGGCGAATTCATCGCATCGCCTGTGAATTCAATGACAATTTGCGCATAGCGCTATCAATCGCATGCGATTGCCCTACTCATGGTTGATATTGCTTTGCGATTGCTACGTCATAGGCGTCACGAGATGCATGGCATAGAATGGCAGAAGTCGCACAAGAATTACCAAGATATAATAGTTTTGATGTGACACTTGGCTATGGTCAGCCGCCTCTTCGGATCTTGGCAGTCAGATCGATTGTGCGTTTGTGCGTTTTGCATAGTGCGTGCGTTTTGCATAGTGCTGCATTTTGCACTCGTCACCTATCATAAATCCCGCGGGCAGCCAAAGATCTATCTTCTTAGCGGGCACGGACAATGGAGCTACGGTGCGAAAGAGTGCGATCAAAGGCAGTCATGTTTTAGTAGATATTCCCCGCCGTTACCTGCATATGCCTACCATGCGTGTGTGTCACCTGTATACTTTTTACTGCACTAGTATACTTTTGGAATTATTAGAACCTTGGGTTCTTTTACGACTCATTCGACCGCTAGGTCATATAGCGTCGCCAACCTCTCGCGCCGATTGGTCGCGGTGGACTCTGTAATGCCATCGGTTGTGAGATTCGAACCCACAATCTTGCGATCAAGAGTCCTACGCTCTATCAACTGAGCTACCGCGGCCCCCTTTGAATTATCAGCACTGGACAATGGCTATCGCAATATAATTCATGGTGGTGATGGCAAACGCGCGCACCTCGTTCCAAATAGCGCATTGCTTGTCATGCACGGCACCAGCAGCAGCGACTTTTCCAGGCCCAGCTATCGCATTGAAACACTTCTTTTCGGCGAGGGTAGACGGCGACAGCGAAAACAAAGATGTTCATTTAGGGATACCTAAAAACGCGTGGATGACTTGAGCTGAGCCCGCGATTTTGGGGGCCCCGGCGTAATATTTCCGAATACAGACGCATTTCTTGGGAGCCCACCACCTCTCAGGGGCCCTCAGTTTTTGCTGATCCCGGCGGACAAACTATGCAATATTTATGCGCGCTTCGTGCGCCGAAATTGGCCCTTCTGGCACGATAGGTTGCTGTAGCCCCTTTAGCCCCGCCCCCCCCCCCCGTCTGATTAAGCTGCTGCCAGGCGTGTACTGACAGTGACAACCAGGCGTGTCGGTTCGGTTCCGCTCGAGCTGTCCATTGTCTCGATTGTCGTTGCATGTCATGGCGTACGTCGTGTATTGTGACGCCATCATGATTGTTATCAGTTTGGTCGACATTGGCAAATGTGGCGCACGATGGACACGGCCCTTGCGAAAATGCACTCTTGATCCGGGGAAAAAAATACTCAGACTCCGAACCTTAAAATTTAGGTGTTTCCAATTCTGACTACATGTCAAGTTCAATGAAATGATATCAAGATGACGTCGTAAATCTAAATCTAAATTTGGGGGGGCGCTAAATGATCTACCATGGTCGTTGCGCCCAAAAACCCTAATCACACACACAGGTTACCTGGGGTAGGCATAGTTTACCCAATTTTATAATTCTGGAACTTAATTTCCTATTGGTGCAATTTCTGTCATGTATCTTGATGAGACAGTGGTGAAAATATTTAAGTCTGAATGACAAATAAATTCTCATGTGATGTGTGTCCTTAAATGCATCCAGATGTCGGATTAAATATGATTAATTATTCGGTGAAACTAGTTTATCTCGTATACTAGATAGTTTTCTTGCTATAAAAGAACTATCAACTAACACTGGTAATCCTGGGTCTTGCAATCTGGAATGTAACAAGCTACGCGCCAGATTTTGTTGTAACTTTGATGTAGCTAACCGGACATATATGACTACTGACATATATGCATGAATTTTCAACCTAAAAATTTTGCGTTTTTCTGTTCCAAAATTCCAATTATGGATGACAATGCTAAGTAACCAATATTTTTGGTGCAGGGCTAGTTTGTATGATAAACTAGGCAGCCTCGCCTTCGACAGAAGCGAGGCTGCCCCGTTCACGATGTCACGAGTGACTTATTTACCCGTGACTTACCTTTCGCCCCACGGCTGGCGGGAAAGCAGAACTAACATGGATTAGTCGATAGCCAGTGCAGTCTACTGCAGTCGGCGAGCTAAGTCCAGTAACGATCGAAGACCGTGCAAATATTAACATCGACCAGACCACTTACCACGCTTTGAGGCAGCGTAGGTTTGGTAGCTAGCTAGTTTACATCAGAGAAGCCGGGAGGGAGTGTGTTTAGAGGCATGTCGAACCACAGAGGTCATTTGCGCTGCCTTTGGAGCGGGCGGGTTTTACATGCAAGTTTAAGGCGAATGTACGTTTATGTCGAGGGAGTTTTGCGCTATAGTGTATGTGACGTTAGGTGCTGAAGGCCGTCGGATAGTCTACCAGATGGTTGAGACGGTTTTGACAAAACTCAGTTACTTTACTTGCTTCCTCACAATACTTAGTTATACGTCAGGATGGGGAGGGGTGGCAAGAGAGTGCATTTTGCCAGGGTGCCGGCGGGTGGCCTGGCCCTGTCGAAGAGACTGGTGGGTCTTTAGCGTGTTGGCAAGGCGGTAATTGCCCACACCGCCCATCACGACGGCTGTCGCGTGTTGGTAATTGGTAGCGTGCGTTCTAGTAGGGCAGACCGGGACAGATTAGCTTTACTCACGAAGGGCCAAAACCGCCCCTGATTTAGCGCGCGGCAAGAAATAAGTGACTTGTACCGTAAGGGAAACTGCCGGCCATTTTATTAATTAAAACCGTCCACTTGCGCGATAAGCTTTGTACACTGACGTATCTAGGAATTCGCAGAGAGGAAGGGACGTAGTTTTTAAGGGGCGCCTCTTCACCCGGGAGGGCGCTTTCGGCTGGAAGATTCGTTGAGCGTGAGTGGTGGGTGGGGTAGGGTAGGGTGGGGAGTGATGGAGATGGGGGAATGTGTAGAAGTCCGAAAATTATTGATGGGACCAATGAATTGAGGAAATGAGTTAGGCCAGTTTGGTTGGTGGTGCCTACGCCATTGTTTCGCATGTTATGAGAGCAAGAAGTTGGCAGTCGAGGAGAAGCTGGTGGGGCCCAGACCATATACAAAGCATAGGAGGCTCCTCCACCGGGTAGGGTTGACCTTCGAGTGACTCCTCAGACTGAAACATTGGTTGACTGCATGGTGGGAGATGCGTTCGACGTTCCTATAGGACCTTTTCCACCTGGAGGGGCGCCCCATGTCTCCCATCTGGGGCGCTTTTCCGGATACTGAGTGACTGGGCGTCGGACACCCTTCTGCCTGTGGATCTGTTCTCGGTCGTGTATGCTCTTGCTCGAGTTGAAAGGACATTAGCGTATGCATTACCTTAATCGAGCCAGATACCATTAGTTTTACTCGACATGTTTCCATTTTATCCCCTAAAATCTAGAGAAGTCCAGTTTGGATCATGCATCCTGACCTCATTTGATTGACATGATATTGGAACTCGATTGGAACTTGCATCCGTGACATTTATGCACATTTTCAAGCGCATAAATTTGCGGTAAAGGTAGGCATATGCAAGTTTTTCATCTAAACGTTGACGCATTTCTTCGTAAACTGGCTTCGTGTCCTTCGTTTTACATGGCTGTATTAATCCGTAATCATTTGTATTGGGGCATATTTTCGGCTTTGAACTGAGTTCCATAATGTTAGTAGGTACTTAGTAAATGTTCCTAAGTGGAAAAAATCGTTCTGAAGCCGCTTCTGACCTATGCTCTGTGCCAGCGGTTAGTGTTATTGACGTGACATTGTTTCGCAGCGTGAATGTATCTCCGTCCACGTGGGCCAGGCCGGTGTCCAGATGGGCAACGCCTGCTGGGAGCTGTACTGCCTGGAGCACGGCATCTCCGCCGACGGTACCGTCCCGTCAGGTACGGTCACAACCCCCCCCCGCCCCCTCTCCTGGCGTGGTCCGCCGGATCCACGGACCACCCTCCAGCTACCGTCCCCTGCGATTAATTATAGTCGCGTCATGACTATACTAATATCAAAGCGAGTCATATCACATATATTCATATTATATGCAATATTCATATGCTTTCTTTATCGCATATGTCATTTGGTAGAACTTCTGTGACTATATGCATTGAGCTTGTTGCATATTTCCTTTTGAATGTCCTACCGCCATCTCGGTCTGGTGTGATTGTAGAGGATACGAACACAACTGATCGAAAATCAATGTGTTCTGATTTTTCAGAAAAAGTTTGGTATTATCTGAGTCGACCCTTCCGGACATGAGGTTTGTTTTTGCTGCATAATCTGGGCGTTAAGGTTGGGTGCTGTGAGCCGTGGATAATATGACCGACACAGAAGCCCTTGTGTACTGCGATGAGAAATGCGTTCGGGAACTTGCCAGTGTACACGTCATCCCAGTAAGGTCACGGGAAATTTGTGCAAATCGTCATTATCGTGCAAATATATCGCGAAAATAGGCGCCGATATGTTGAAACGTGTGCACATTTTCACCTGAGGTTGTATTGTGGCCTTTGGGTCCGCAGTGGGAAACGGCCTTGCATTGGTGGCTAGCCCGGTAGCCTTCGGGTCGGCGGCGGTGGGGATGGCCTTACATCGCTAGCCAGCCCGGTGGCCTTCGGGTCGGCGGTGGGGCACGGCCTCACGCCGGTAGCCTGGCCGGCCGCCGTCCACATTCCCGAGTTCACCTTGGAAAGCCGCCCGAGGGCGCAGACTAATCCCGAGCGCTTGCATCTCATCAGCGGGTGGTTGGCGTCGGGCCCGGCCGCCGCCGGTACTGGCCGCTGACTGTACTGGCCGCTGACGGTATAGGCCGCTCGCGCCCCGCCGAAATCTGCCGGTGCGGCGTCTCTCAAAGGCAGCACTGGAGGGTGCTGTGCAGGACGGAGGTGTGAGACGAGACGAGAGGTGCGGTAGCTCAGTCGAGTCTTGGTCGAACTCTGTCGAACTCCTGGTCAAGTCAGCTCTGGGAGTCGGACTCTTGGTCGTGGTTGGACTCTTGGTAAGATCGCGGGTTCGAATCCGATAACCGGCGGGATTACTGCGTCCACCGGTGACCAGCCGGCGTGAGAGGTTTGCGACGTTGTACGATCCAGCGGTCGGATGCGTCGTAAAGGAACCCAAGTGCCTGCCCGAGGTGTGGGACGAGGTCGGCGGTCTGTGTGCCGACCGCACCCCGCCCGGACCACACTGCGGCCGGCCGTGAGCAGCGTGCTGTAGCTCCCGCCGCCGGCCGCGCAGGCGGCCCTCGGCTAATACAGAGCCTGTGGCGCTCTCGGTCCGCTGAAACTGCCCACCATGACGTTGGCGCCGCGGGGTCCCTGCGGTCCGGATCCCGCCCGGACTTGGGCTTGGGTTTGTTTGTTTGTAATGCTTCATGTTGGCTACATAACCAGTAGCAGTTGATGCGCCCCTAAGCCCAAACAATGCTTTATGTAGGCGTGCAAGGTGCACCACGGCAATCACTTGTAGACATGCAAGGTGCACCATGATAACAACTTATAAGCATGCAAGGTGCACCATGGTAATCATATGCAGCCGTACAAGGTGCACCATGGTAATTATTTGCAGCCATGCAAGGTGCACCATAGCAATTACGAGTGTTAACATTTGCTAGCCGTTGAAAATAGGTCACACGCAACGACCGTGCTCTCACCCGTCCGGTTTGAAGATGGTGCATAAGTCCGTGTGTTGGACCCAATGTGGAAGCTGATGATGGTGACGCCCTTGCTGCCCGCCCGTTGGCGGAGCAGTCACGGGGCATCATCACAGCGGGATTACGGTGACGAAGAGTCCGATGATCAGTGATCTGACACCCATATTGGTGTCGCCCGTAGTCCCGGTCTGACCGGGAGGGAGGGTGGAAGGCGGTGATTGAGGCGGCCAGTGCCCGCTTTAGCATATGCAACACCCCTGGGCGAGACCTCGAGTGCCGAGGGCATACGCGTGCAGTTCAGAAGTAGTTCTTCCAGCCACGGCTTCGCCGGATGGCTTCACCGGATGGCTTCACCGGATGGCTTCACCGAATGGCCTACAGCTAGTGTTTCATCGGCGGCTGGCAGTCACGATGTGAGAAGAGCACTTTCACAGACGGAATGTACACAAATCGTTCACAGAAACTCGCGCGGCTTACTGGCACCAAATTGCGCTGTGGAGTATGAATCTGGCAGCGTTCTTGGCGACATTTTGGTTCCCGACCTCAACGAAGCATACACGAATGATTGGTGATTGTGGCCAAATTTCTGACGACATTCCTGGCACTGTGGTGCGCAATGTCAGCCTCGAGCCGATGCACCTTTGTTTGAGGACGTTATCCACACGCACACGCGGCCTGTGCGTCGTTCTGCACAAGGTCCGGGCGATTCGCGCGCGCCGCGCCACGCCACCTGCCGGACAGAGCGCCGCTATCGCCGCGTGGGCCGCGCTCCGTCGACGAACGCGGCGCGACGCGCCGTCCGAGCCCGCCCGCTGCTCCGCCTGCTCGGCCGCCGCCGCACGCCCTCCAATCGACGCAAATGGACATCCATTGGCGCGGCCCGCCGCCCTCCCTCGCGCTCGCCCCCGCTATCGCCCCTCGCCCTCGCCATCGCCCTCGCCCACGTGCTGTGGCGTCAGGCCGCGGCGGCCGTGACCCCGCCGCGTGACGTCACTGGGCCGGTGGGCGGCTGCCGGCCGTGCTGAGAGGCGGGCGCCGGTCGGGCGATGTCGCGGCATGTTTGAAGGAGGGAGGGAGGGTTGCACCGTCTGAAGATGAGTCATCACGTGGTCGGTACCGCAATGCCGCTGGACGTGACAGGATGGCTGGGCAGTGTTAAAATAATGGTTTTTCGTTAGGTGCCGAAACGAGCACAGTAGGATGTCGAAATTTGTCATGGAATTAGTCATTTGAAATGCTTTTGATGTCTTTCAGACCCAAATTTTAGCCAATAGTGTACTTATGACTGCACCTTTTCATTTGTTTTGAAATTCATAAGTTAGGAAGAGCTAGATTTGGGAAAGTGTTAAAAATGCATATGATATAAACTGGTATTGTATGCCATATCACATAGGTAATCCCTTTACCTGAAATTGCGCTGCGAAATGTTCGTGTATCACCATTCCTCATCGGGAGCATGAGCATGACACTTATAAGCGAGATACTGTTAGAAAGGAGACGCGAAGACTTCATAAGCACGCATCGAGGAGCGGGATGTCGATATTTCTTGGATAAGGATGTCTATTGAGTGTTCAGAAAGTGGTATATTCCACCCTATTTCACGAATAATTTATCACTGTGGCTGGGTATGGTTGGGTGTGGATGGATGGCTAGGTTGGCTGGGCATTAGTAATTGTCTGGACAGTCCGGGTGGTTGGGTAGTTGGGCATGGCTGTAGCTTGGTGTAGCTGCGGTGACGCCCCGGGCGAGTTGGCCCGACCGGCCTCGGCTACCCACGCTGCTCGCGCCACAATGGATGGCGGGGCGACACTGGCGCACAATGGAGAGGAAGTGGCCCATCACACGGCCGCAGTACAACTGCACAGTCCTTCCGGTGGACGTTATCTGCCGGGGGTGGGGAGCAGGGGCAGCTGGCAGGGTGAGTGGCATCTGCTGGGGTGGCAGCTGGCAGGGTGAGTGGCATCTGCTGGTGTGGCAGCTGGCAGGGTGAGCGGCATCTGCTGGTGTGGCAGCTGGCAGGGTGGGCGGCATCTGCCGGGGTTGCAGCTGACAGGGTGGACGTCGTCTGCTGGGGTGGCAGCTGGCAGGGTGGGCGGCGTGACTGAGTTCCGCAGTTCTGCAGCGCCGCTGCCCGCAGTGCTCCGTGGCTGTGTTGTTTACCAATGCAGCTGGGCGTCTTGGCGGGGGCGTCATCCGGTGTCGCAAAACATATCGACCGTGACACAGATAGTTCTTTGTTTGCTCCTTGCGCGGCTTGTCGATGTAGTTCCGGTCGGGGGTGCCGGTGTCTCGGCTCGATGTTGTAAATTGATGTTGCTCACTATCTTTGGTCGATGGTATGACTCAATATCCGCGATCGATGGTGTGGATTAACATCTAGGCACAATGCTACGAATATGTCTGGGCGCTGTGGCGGTGCCCTGTATGGCGGCGCTGTGGCGGTGCCCTGTATGGCGGCTCTGTGTCGGTGCCCTGTGTGACGGCTCTGTGTCGGTGCCCGGTGTGGCGGCGCTATGTCGGTGCCCTGTGTGGCGGCTCCACATTACGCTTAATGGCACGGCTCGATATCGTGCTAGAGACCGCTGGATGTTTGAACAGCGAGGCGCGCGTCTGACCAAGTATCGATAAGGCCGTGTCTGACCAAGTATCGACAAGGCCATGTCTGACCAAGTATCGAGAGGACCGTGTCTGACCAAGTATCGACAAGGCCATGTCTGACCAAGTATCGAGAGGACCGTGTCTGACCAAGTATCGACAAGGCCATGTCTGACCAAGTATCGACGAGGCCGTGTCTGACCAGAATCAACGAGTCAGTCAAGTGTGAAAGCGACCCGGGGCATGACGTCACCGGTGGTCGGAGGTGATTTCACCACTCGTGGCTGGCACGCAGCGGGACGTCTGTTAACTTTCGCTGCGCTCAACCGTCCAGCGGAGTCGAAGCCTGGGCGCCCGTAGCGAGGCGCGTTCGCATCATTTTCCAGACATTCTGAATTTCGGGAAGTACGTGACTGACTATCCAGCTAAGCAGCTGGGGCGAACCGGAGATATATGTATATATATATATATATATATATATAAATGTGTATATATGTATATTTATATGTATATATATATATATATATATATATATATATATACATGTATATGTATATATATGTATATTTATATGTATATATATATATATATATATATATATATATATATATATATATGTATATGTATATGTATATGTATATATATATGTATATATATATATATATATATATATGTATTGTGGGATGTGGCATGAAAGGTGCGTGTTAGAATGCGAACGGGAGCCGAGTTTTCATTGCCGGGTTTTTAGTTCTGGGCGAGTGCCTGGTGTGAGGGCCAGGTTGCTGCTCTATGTCGCGTGCGGGCTGGACTACCAGGTGAGTGCCGTGTTTTCAGCGCCGCGTGATAGGTGCTGGGTGGGTGCTGAATAATTGCTGGATGATGAACGCCAGTTGTGAGCGTCTGTCGTGAGTGCCTGGTTGGTTGGTTGGGCTTAGGGGCGCATCGGCTGCGTTGGCGAAACAGCGCCCATGCTGTGAGTGCCTGTTGTGAATGTCTGCTTTGAGTGCCGGTTGCCGGTACCGAGTGGGCTTCCTGACCAGACCCAGCCCGCACAGGGATCCACTAGCCGCAGCGGCCGTGTCCGAAACGCCGCGGCCCCGACAGCTGCCAGCCAACGGCGGGCGGCCGTGCGCGTTCACATGCATCCCTCGTCGCCAACTGAACGTCTCGTCGTGTGGGGTATGGGTGGTGAGGTTCAACGGTGGAATAGCTGGGATGGCGTGCGCGTTCAGGCGCTACGTGGCATCCGCACAAAGGAGCCGATGCTACAAGAAGCCGTGGCTTTCGACGTTTGGAAATGTGCATCAACGAAGACGGATTCTCACTGTTGACGGCGTGTTGGGCCTAATTTACCGGCGGGCTCTCATAAGATGGGGTTTATTGCTGGTTTATTGCCACATGGGTTGAATTATAGTGGATTGCGGTGCGCGGTTCCGGATATATCCGGGTTGGTCGGCTATCGACGTACTTGGCTCTGCTCCGCTCCGCTCCGCCCCATTGGTTTTATCGGTATCGCCCGTTACAGCGGTCGCTATTGCCATCGAAGTAGTTCCGGGCGCAAAGGTCTTGAGCCGAGTTAAGTGAGTTGGAGGATTCATAGACTGGTGGTCGCACTTTAACAGAAGTGCTAAACGGCCACCAGCTGCATCAGCCCAGACGTGAAGAGAGACGGGTGTTTCAACATGCCGAAAGGTATGTTGGAGCCCATGGATGAGCATGCTGAATACGAATACTCGTATAATGAAAAATGAAATGAAATGAAGCATGAACATGCTTGAACCCGCTTCGGTCCGCGACAAAATAACATCTAGTAGTGATGGGCGCCAAATGACCCTGCAGTCGGCGCGCCCTTAAACCAAAATAATAAATCAATCAAACATCTAGTTGTCTAGTCGGTTCTAGTCTTGTCTATCGGTCTTGTCTAGTCGATCTCGTATCTTGTCAGTCAGTCAGAGTCGTACCATCGCCGGTTAGACCCTTGACCGCCAGCATCTTGCGGCTCAGGTCGAACCCTGACGAGCGTTCGTTTGGTGGCGAATGTCCAGTGAGTTGGTAGCCTGTCGCCTGCCATTTTGTTTTGACCGCGGCCGATGAATCAATGCGCCTTCCAAGGTCTGTCGGGTGTGCCGCTTGCGGCTACAATCGATACAGGTGGCACCACCAATACGACGACGGCACGGCGCGAGGCATTGGAACGGCTCGTCGTCGTGCAACGCTACGGCTGCGTGTTGAAATGTCCGAATGCCGTGGTCTGCGATTGAGGCCTCCCTGTCCCTTGTATCCGCGCCTCCCATCTTAGAACAGCCGGTGGTTTCCAGGGCGACGCCACTGATAATGGTGGTGATTCGGCCCCGCTCGGCGCTCAGCCTGCAGATAGAATCTTTTCCTGTGTTTTGCGTCGATCAACTGCTGGAAATAAAACTGGCCCCGCCCACGAGCAGCTCACAGCGACCCCGTTGCCCTTGACAGCGTCCGCGTGGCAGCGTACGTGTCGCCTTCATTTGCATCATTCTACGTCGCCCCAGCCTCGACACTGTTCCTGTGTCGCGGCGTGTTTGTGACCCTCATTTGCCTCTTCGCCCGCGACCAATCGGCGTGAGAGATTGGCGACGCTACATGACTCAACGATCGACGTGTCGTAAAACCAATAACCAACCAAGACCCTCATTTGCATCGGATACAATAACCGACAGCGATATGCGTCACGGATGCCGAATGACGACGGTATGTACGCCGTTGTCCGGCGTAACAGTAATAGTAATATAACTAACGTAATAGTATAACTAACATAGTCGTAGTGGTAATAGTAGAAGCGATAGCAATAGTAAACAACTTTAGGAACTCGCCACACTGGCCATGCGGGCATCTCACACTCGGGACGAGATGCCCCTCTTCCAGTGTGCAAAACTTCTGATTGAAGCCTCTGAGCATGCCGTTGTTTCCCGGTGCTCTGACGTGTCTGGGGGGGGGTATCGTTCCCCTGGTGTTCTGACGTGTCCGGTGGTTGTTTCCTGGGCACGAATGACCAATTCTGGTCGAAGCGCCCTAAAGCCCAAATAACTAACTAGGTTGTTGTTTCCCCGGTGCTCTGACGTGTCCGGTGGTCGTTTCCCCGGTGCTATGACGTGTCCGATGGTTGTTTCTCCGGTGGTTGTTGTCCCCCCGCCGGTACTCTGACGTGTCCGGTGGTTGTTGGTTCCCCGGTGCTCTGACGTGTCCGGTTGTTGTTTCCCCGATGTTCTGACGTGTCAGATGGTTGTTCCCCGGTGCTCTGACGTGTCCGGTTGTTTCCCCGGTGCTCTGACGTGTCCGGTTGTTGTTTCCCCGGTGCTCTGACGTGTCCGGTTGTTGTTTCCCCGGTGCTCTGACGTGTCCGGTTGTTGTTTCCCCGGTGCTCTGACGTGTCCGGTTGTTTCCCCGGTGCTCTGACGTGTCTGGTCTCCTCCACAGACAAGTTGCTGGGGGTGCCTGACGACAGCTTCTCCACGTTCTTCTTGGAGACTGGAGCTGGCAAACATGTGCCTCGAGCGGTATTCGTCGACCTGGAGCCCTCCGTCGTCGGTATGTATAAGTACAGACATCACTGCTGGCGCAAGATGCCACAAGTTCTACCAGCAGATTGTTATCACTCAATAGCTCACGTTTAGCACAGCAGTTCGTAGGGCAGCATATTTGTACACTCAATGTAGGTTTGAACCCATGTATTCGTGGTCTCGCGCTGACTTCATGGTCTGACGCCGGCTATTCATGGTCTGACGCTGAATACTCTTGGCCTGGCGTTGACTATTCGTAGTATGACTACGTATATTCTTGGCCTGGCGCCGACTATTTATGGTCTGACGCCGACTATTTATGGTCTGACGTTGGCTATTCATGATCTGACGCTGAATACTCTTTATGGTCTGACGAGACTATTTAAGGTCTGACACAGATTGTTCTATTCATGGTCTGATGCTGAGTACTCTTGCACAGACTGTTCAAGGTCTGACACAGACTACTGAAGGTTTGGCGCAGACTACTCATAGTCTGGCGCCGACTGCTCATGGTCTGACTGGTGTTCGGGCCTGGCACTAATCGGCCGGTTTCCCCCGCTCAGACGAGGTACGTTCCGGCGCCTACCGGCAGCTGTTCCACCCGGAGCAGCTCATCACCGGCAAGGAGGACGCCGCCAACAACTACGCCCGCGGCCACTACACCATCGGCAAGGAGGTCGTCGACCTGGTTCTGGACCGCATCCGCAAGCTGGCCGACCAGTGCACCGGCCTGCAGGGCTTCCTCATCTTCCACTCGTTCGGCGGCGGCACCGGCTCCGGCTTCACCTCGCTGCTGATGGAGCGCCTGAGCGTCGACTACGGCAAGAAGAGCAAGCTGGAGTTCGCCATCTACCCGGCGCCGCAGGTAGCCACGGCCGTAGTCGAGCCGTACAACTCGATCCTGACCACGCACACCACGCTGGAGCACTCTGACTGCGCGTTCATGGTGGACAACGAGGCCATCTACGACA
This sequence comes from Ashinkailepas kermadecensis, assembly GCA_034440615.1. Classification (NCBI taxonomy): domain Eukaryota; kingdom Metazoa; phylum Arthropoda; class Thecostraca; family Neolepadidae; genus Ashinkailepas; species Ashinkailepas kermadecensis. Next base: position 49,215 of record JAOTOM010003386.1, on the reverse strand, counting down.
TCTGCCGGCGCAACCTGGACATCGAGCGGCCGTCGTATGCCAACCTGAACCGGCTGATCGGCCAGATCGTCTCGTCCATCACCGCGTCGCTGCGCTTTGACGGCGCGCTCAACGTGGACCTGACCGAGTTCCAGACCAACCTGGTGCCTTACCCGCGCATCCACTTCCCGCTGGTGACGTACGCGCCGGTCATCTCGGCCGAGAAGGCCTACCACGAGCAGCTGTCCGTGGGCGAGATCACCAACGCCTGCTTCGAGCCGGCCAACCAGATGGTCAAGTGCGACCCGCGTCACGGCAAGTACATGGCCTGCTGCCTGCTCTACCGCGGCGACGTGGTGCCCAAGGACGTCAACGCCGCCATCGCCACCATCAAGACCAAGCGCAGCATCCAGTTCGTCGACTGGTGCCCGACCGGCTTCAAGGTGGGCATCAACTACCAGCCGCCGACGGTGGTGCCCGGCGGCGACCTGGCCAAGGTGCAGCGCGCCGTCTGCATGCTCTCCAACACCACCGCCATCGCCGAGGCCTGGGCGCGGCTCGACCACAAGTTCGACCTGATGTACGCCAAGCGCGCCTTCGTCCACTGGTACGTGGGCGAGGGCATGGAGGAGGGCGAGTTCTCCGAGGCGCGTGAGGACCTGGCCGCCCTGGAGAAGGACTACGAGGAGGTCGGCATCGACTCGGCCGACCTGGGCGAGGAGGGCGACGAGTACTAGACACCGGGTGGTCGCGCTGTCGGTTGTCGGAGGATAATAAACGCACGTGGTGAGAGAAGGGGTTTGATGTTGAGCATGCACATGGTGCTTGCGCTGCCAACGGAAACGGTAGGCTTGGTCTAGAGCAAGGGTTTCATCCGCATGAATCATATTAGTAAATCGTCCCTACTGTGCGTAGCTTCGTAATGTTTGAAGATTGCAAGTCTGTGTTGACACCGGTTCTGTTTCTCCATATGCAGGTGCGCGTCTGTTGCGTTATTATGGGTGATCCGGAGCGAGTCTACTCTCGTGTATGTGATACGATAGTTAACGTGAGCGTGACGTCCCGTCCCGTCCCGTCCCCTTCAGACTGAACGTCGGGGACGAGTGGTCTAGGGGCAAGATGCTCGTCTCCCAATCGAAAAGTTGTGTGTTCGAGTCTCACCTGTCGCTACTCTTCGCCCGCGACCAATCTGCGTGAAAGATTGGCGACGCTACATGACTCAACGGTCGACGTGTCGTAAAACCAATAACCAATAACCAACCAGGCTGAACGTCACTGAACAACCCTCGCGCTTTTGAAACTTTGGTAACATAATTTGCTAGGTAGTTTCGCGTTCTAGTATTCTCCACTCCTGAGTACGATTTGTTCTTTTAATTTCAGTTTTTTTTTTATTCCAATAGTGGCGCGCCTAATCTGTTCAGGCAAGGGACGGCGAATTTTCTGATGGTCAACTTCCAACAAGGTTCCACTGTAGATTCAAGTGTAGGTTTTCGGGGACGAGTGGTCTAGGGGTAAGATGCTCGTCTCGCAATCGAAAGATTGTGGGTTCGAATCTCGCCTGTCGCTACTCTTCGCCCGCGACCAATCGGCGTGAGAGATTGGCGACTCTATATGACTCAACGGTCGAGGTGTCGTAAAACCAATAACCAACCAAGTGTAGGTTTTCCCTGGAACGCGTTTCTGCTCTCGATTACAATTTCTGCTATGATTTATCACAATATTTCATCTGAAGCATCTTCAGCTTTGTTCAAAGAAAGTGTATTATTAAATGACATTACCGCTGATCGGCGGCTGCCGATAGACTCCACACCGCAGCCCGCGATTGCCGCCGTCCCCGCAGCCCAGCGGTGTAGTGCTGTGTGTTCCTGGGTCCCCGAGAGGGGTGGTGGTTCTTTGTCTGCTTTTAGTGATGCAACTTCGTGACTTTCGTATTCACTGTGGCTCTGCATGCATGCTCCGTATTGAAGGCACGTGACTGCATAAACACTGGGAAATGTGCCCAGACTGATAGTCATAGAGTTAGACTTGAGAGCCACACGGGCCCATCCATTTAAGTCTGTAAATGGAAGATGTCATGCGCCCGGTGAGAAGACGAAACCCAACAATCGCCACATCTTAAAGAAACCGTCCACCATCATCCCACACACATATCCACATCAATGCCCATCTACCCTAGCTATCCAGCCCTATTCCCCTGATCCCCCTGAACACATGTGGATTGAATGCCAACAACTTTCAAACCGCATCCATGCCTGCTTAAAGGGGTCTGTGCCATGCACACCCACCTAGCACAAATCTCACCTCATCCACCACAAATCGGAACTTGAAACAAGATTTTCCTGTCTACACAAAGATATTCGAATACGCTGTGCTTTTTACACGTACCCCCACTTGTCCAGTGTGTCCCTAAACTGGGAGAACAAAACGAGTGCCTTATACTGGTAGGCAAGATACAAATTGGAACCCAACTGTGTTTTCCGGTGTCCTCATGGGCATAATCAGTGGCGATCCGCCCACAAAAACACAAGGAAGTACCTCAACTGAGTAGAGCTGGAAAGTATTTTATTGAAATATTTTTGTATCAGACGATACTCTTATCCGCTAGGAAATCGCCCGAGACGTGGCGGTGCCACGAGAACGGCGCGAAACCGCTACTGTTGGCTGTGCCATTCCGCCTGGTACACTGTTTGCTGTACCATCACGTCGGGTAGTGTTGGCTCTGGCGCGAAGGCTTGAACAACGAAACTGGACAAAGTACGACGCCGATTACCAGAGTGAATTTATTCATAGCACCGAATATTACAAACACTATACAGTCGTACATCTATGAGCATGTGGTAATATTTTCCTAGTGATGGGACCGCACTGCAGCTGGATGTATTCATATCCGAGTCGGATAACACTAAATGCGGCCCAACATGTGGTGATATTTTCCTAGTGCTGGGACGGGATGTATTCATATCGGAGTCGGATAGCACAAACTACGGCCTAACATGTGGTGATATTTCCATAGTGATGGGACAAGATGTATTCACATCGAAGTCGGATAACATCAACTGCGGCCCAACATGTGATATTTCCCTAGTGATGAGCCCGCACCGAGACCGGATGTATTTACATCGGAGTCGGATAGCACTAACTGCGGCCCAATATGTTGTCATATTCCCCCAGAGATGAGCCCGCACCGAGACCGGATGTATTCCCATCGGAGTCGGACGGCACTAACTGCGGTCTGCTACTCAGAGCTATGGCATAGTTTGAGCGACCACTCTGTCAGCTACCATCACACCACGCCGCGTCAGCCCGCTTTCCATGTGTCGACATTCTGCGGCGTGTTGGACTGACGTTGGACTGGCGTGGGCCCGACGTCATGCACCTTACCGTCGGCGCGGCAGCATTGCTGCTGGTTTTGACTGACATTGGACTGACGTGGGTCCGACGTCACACAGTCTGACGTAGGCGCGGAAACATTGGTGCTGCTTTTAAGTGACATTGGACAGATGTTGGAATGACGTGGACAGTCCAACGTCACACAGCCCAACATCGGTGCGACAGCATTGCTGCTACCTTTGAGTGGCATAAGACTGACGTGGGCCCTACGTCACACCGCCTAACGTTGACGCGACACCACTGCTGCTGTTCGTGGACTGACGTTGGAGTGACGTGAACCCAACGTCACGCAGCCTGACGGCGACGCGACGGAAGTTCTGTCGCGTCGCCCACTATGAGCGTGCCCTATGGCCGGAGCAGCGGTGTCTCACCATGAGCCCAACACCGGCTACATCCAGCACCACATCGGGCACATAATATATGAACCGACGGTCGCACCAAATGCAGATGCACAACGGCCTAACACGATATGCATTGCCTCTCTATCCCAGTGCACTTGCCGCAAAAACGTTGCAGCAAACAACACTGGCTCTGTAAAATGCACACGCACGGAGACCATAGCACGCACCACACGCGCTAAGCGCACGCACAGCGGTTACAAGTTCGGACACTGATGACGCGGAGCATTACGCCCCGCCCACGTCAGCCGACTGGCGCCGGACGCGCACAGCTGATTGGTCCCACACATCTACGGAATTGGAATACTGTCTAGCGGTCGCCTCGCACGCCGCAGATCTGTCCAGGTTGTACCAACACCAGTTGCCGCGCCACCCGACGCAGCGGCAGGCACGCCGCAGATCTGCCCAGGTTGTACCAACACCAGCCACCGCGCCATCCAGCGCAGCGACGCACCGCCAGCGCCAACGTGTGATCATGGTGAAAACGTCGAGTACGTCGCGCGTCCGGCAGATGGCAGCTCTACGCGCTGGCGTCACGCGCCTGCCCGTCGCTCGCCACTCCATCTACGTTCGCCTCCGACGGCTCGAGTAAGTCACGCGTCCGGCAGATGGCAGCACTACGCGCTGGCGTCATGCGTCTGCCCGTCGATCGCCACTCCATCTATCTTCACCTCAGGCGGCTTGCAGATATCTGCCAGGGTCGGTGATATGTCAGCAACTGGCACACCATCAAGGGCATGCGCAGGTCCGTTAGATAGCATGGAAACAAACTTAATATTCAAACAGCCAACCAGCCAGCTACAGACGACAGACAGACAGACAGACAGACATATACAGACAAACAGACAGATAAACAGACAGACAGATACAGACAGACATATATCAACATACAGATACAGGCAGGCAGATACAGATAAACAGATACAGGTAGACAGATATAGACAAATACAGTTGGACAAATACAGACAGACAGATACAGATAGACAGATACAAACAGACAAATACAGACAGACAGACATACAAACAGACAAATACAGACAGACAGATACAGACAGATACAGACAGCCATCTAGAGACAGACAGATAGACAGACCGATACAGATGTGGACGGTGTGGTGACGTCACCTGCTATGATGTTCTCGGCGTCAGCCACAGTGGAACAGCTGACGCGGCCGTCGGCGTGGCCGGCGCCGTCCCAGCAGTTCCGGATGCTGCGCTTCATGCCCACAAACACCAGCTGCTGGTGCCGGTCCTGGAACTCCTTCACCAGGTGGTTCATGCACTGAAACGGGGCACACACGATTGAACAAGGATCGCCAGCAGCGACATTGTGACGTCAACGGGAGGCTTGTTGTTTATTTGGGCTTAAGGCTATATATTTGGGCTTAAGGCTATATATTTGGGCTTAAGGGTTTGGGCTATAACGCCTGAACTGCTAGTGGTTAGCTACCGCCCATCTTCAGCGGGAGGAACGCGAGCTTCCTTACAACGTGGCCTACGATTAAGAATGCTATTTTCTAAAGTTATTTTCAGAAGATTACGAGACCGAATTCTCACTGAACTCATTAACAATGGCAGTACCTACGATGCTATTACCCTCCCCATCCCCATCACGCACTGGAATGGTCGGTCAACACCCACTGCACTTCGCACTGACAGGACATTCTTCCATTCACGACTCCATTTTTAATCCTGCACCTTCCCTCTCTCGTTCCCGGGATTGCAGCCAAGGGAAGCGGTGTCAAGGTGGTCACGGCCTTTCAAAGCACATGTGTGCTGCTCAACGCATAACTCCCTAACACAGCCCGAGTCATTCATGGTCTCCATCGCGCTTAACACTGCGCGCAGCATCCTGGAATAAAAAGTGAAGACCAACACCTAATATAAACGTGATTCGGTCTCCCCGAGCAGAGGTTTGCCTGTCTGGATTTGATTCTGTGAAAATCAATTGCATTTAAATACAAAAGTTTATTTCATTCCTTCAACACTATCTTGACATTAGTATCATGAACATGTTTTACCAACAGCTGCACAGCTGCTATTCTTCTCATTTCATCATGCTATGTCGCAATTTTTTTCTTCTCGACATCACCACTGGTTTTCACGTCCTGGTCTCATACCCTTCACTCTACAATAAATCAATTTCAGGTCACTGCATCCACACTGATAGATACACGTCCTCGTTGACTAAATTTCAAGCTGAATGATACTACAATGATACGTCTTCAGACAAGCTACCGCATGTCGGTCCAGGGCCGGGGATGGACGCGACTGCTCCTCCCCTGACCAGCTACATGTCGGGCCGGGGATAGCAGCAAGCGCTCCGCCCCCAGACCAGCTAGGACACGTCATGTCGGCTGACCTCGGCCGAGGTGAAGTCCGAGTAGCGCACGTTGTTGCAGTCGAGCACCACCGGCTCGGTGCTGCGGCCGTGCATGATGGCCGCGTCCGTCACCACCGAGCGCACGTGCTCGGCGGCCGGGTACGTCAGGCCCGAGTCCGGGTACACGTAGATGTACACCTGCGACGAGCCCGGCTGCAACGGCGCGCCGTGTCAGTCGACGCGCACACGTGCCGCACACGTGTCGAACACGTGACACACGTGTCGCACACGTGTCGCACACGTGCCGCACACGTGTCGCACACGTGACACACACGTGCCGCACACGTGACACACACGTGCCGCGCACACGTGGCACTCACGTGCCGCACACGTGGTACTCACGTGCCGCACACGTGGCGCACGGGCTCGCGCCTCCCGGTCAGGCGACAGGACGGCGAAGACACGGCTGCCAAATCCGTTGGTAATCAGTGTTACTAGGGGATCATACACGACAAGTGTGGAGAGGACAACTACGCAATGATGTGCGGCGGAGGGGGGGTAGACAATGATGTGCGGTACGGGGACAATAAAGAATATGTGCGGTGCGGGGACAATAGACAATGATGTGCGGAGGGTGACAGTAGACAATGATGTGCGGTATGGGGACAATAGACAATATGTGCGGTGCGGGGACAATAGACAATGATGTGCGGTACGGGGACAATAGACAATATGTGCGGTGCGGGGACAATAGACAATGATGTGCGGCAGGGGTACAATAGACAATGATGTGCGACGGGGGACAATAGACGATATATGAGGCAGGAGATACCAAACATTTATATATGGTAAGGGATAAGAAACCACAGATGCACATCATTAAAGCACACTTCCTCAGCAAAAAGTGAAATAAAAGAATACAAATATTTCACAAGGCCTCATGCAAGCAACACCGCATACTCATCCTCGTATGATCGATTGCGACGGTAATCTAGGGAATGCTAGGAATCATTTATAGGAGTTTGAAACACAGAAGGAAGAAAGTTATGAAAAACTGTGGTGTGCATATGTGCGATCCCCACTTGGAATATTGTGCATAGGCATGGAGCCCTCAGTGAGAAATAGATATAGGTGTGCTCGATAGAGCGCAGCGCAAAGCTACTATGCTTATCAGCAGACTAGGAAATACACAATATGGGGGAGATTTATGGCATTAGATATGCGCCATTAACATAAATATACCATAGATATTAAGCATAGGAGATTAGGAGTCATATGATTGAAATGCTCATGACAGCAAAGAGTTAGATGACGCCAATCTGAATGATGCTCAATTATTTAGGGCAGCACATGGTGACCATCGACTCAGGCTAGATAACTCCAGGTATAGGAGAGCTATACGCCCACAAGTTTTCCGCCAAAGGGTGATTGGTCAATGGGATACGATGCCTGGAGATGTAGTACGGAGACGCTCATTGCATGCATTTAAAAGTAGTGTGGATACATTTTCAAGTTATGCAGTAGGGAGACTGGGAACTGGGGGACGGAGTGACATTGCTGATAGTAGATCTGGATCATGCTTATAAATGTGGAATTATACCAGCAGCAGGTATGCACGGGAGTGGATTCAGTACCTTCCTTTGGGTAGGTGATGCTGATGTCGCTGGTCACGGTAACACAATGGGGTAGACAGTTTCTTTACAACTCAAGATGTAGGGTGATTCAGGATTAGTTTTCTCGCCTTGTAGTACCTTCCCCTCATATACTTAACATGGGTGGGCACCTGTGGCTCTTATTAAGCATTGGCACTTCATTTTATTGGCCTTGGCTATAAAATATATAAAACTATTACTTGGCTATAAAACTATTGGCCGTGGCACATTATTTTACAATTTCGCACATGAGGTGCCATCAAGACAATAGACACCGATAAATGCGAAAGACATGGACCTGGAGTGGCCCCGGTTCGCGAAAAGGCAGCCCAACTGACCAGCTTCCTCTCCTCGATGACGATCTTGGGCCGGGCGGCCTTGAACAGGATCATGCCCAGGCTGATGGCGGTGCCGATGCCGATGCCGTACTCCAGGCCCCAGAACACGCACGTCAGGAACGTGACCAGGAACGGGATCAGGTCCAACCCTGTCGACACGTGAACACCCAACGGAATCAGGTCCAGCCCTGTCGAAACACGTCAACACGCAACGGGACAAGGTCCGACCACGTCGAAACGTGAACACCCAACGGGAAAAGGTTCAGTCATGTCGAAACGTCAACACGCAACGGTCAACTTCAACTGCGGTCCTAGGAGCCGTCAACACGCAACGGCCAGCTTCAATCGCGGTCCTAGGGAGCCGTCAACACGCAACGACCAGCTTCAACTGCAACGCAACACAACTGGGGAGAGGCCGTTCACGCCTAATAATATTTTCTTCCAGCTTTAAAGAGCGCCACCGAACCCTATCACAACAATGAAAACTGTGCGCAATAGTGCGCAGGGCAAGTACCGGCAACTGACATGATCTAATGACAGTGAGTCTCCTGGCACGCCTGCCCACACACCACAACACACATAACCTCCATAGGAACGGAAAAGCAAACCATTGTCTGCACGCGGCACCGAACGTGACTGACGATCCCCTTCGAAGTGTGGAACATGCTTCTCCTGGGGACAGTGTGGGAACACACGAGAGGACGTACTGAGAGTGGGAGAGTGGGAACGTACTGCGGACACGAGAGGTTCATCCTCACACCACTGACATACGAAAACATAAACACCAGACATTTGTGGAATTCAAGGAATACCACTGCGTAAAAGAGGATGACATAACGATGCTTCCGAGTGGAAAAAACCGAGAGAGAAGCGACCAGTCATGTGCAGCCACCACTGATCTCCAGGGTTCTGGCATGTGTCGTCTTACAGGCAGCCGCCACGTTGGCTCGCCGCTCACATCCGCTGCTTCCCTCACATCCGCTGCGTCACCCACGTCTGCTGCGTCACCCACGTCTGTTGCGTCACTCACATCCGCTGCGTCCGTCTGCTGCGTCACTCACGTCTGCTTCTCCCCCCCCCACCCCGTCACTCAGCTGGGGGCGGGGATGGCCGAGTGGTGAAGGTGTTGAGCTCTGGGTACCAACGGTCCCGGGTTCAACACTCGCACCACTCGGGACATTTCCCAATCCCGCGGCCCACCGGCGAAACAGTGTGGACGGCGTCATTAGCCGCAATCGTGCATAAAGTGGGTCGAGAACCACCGAATAAGCAAAAAAAACTTACATCTGCTGCGTCACTTACGTCTACTGCGCCACATCGGACGGATGATCTCGAACTCGATCATGAACACGACGGCGCAGATGATGACCGCCGATAGCGTGGCCTTCGGAATCAAGACGAAGTAGGGCGTGAGGAACTGGAGAGCCAACATCACCAGCGCACCTGCGGGGGAGAGGGATGCTCGGCATCACCAGCACACCTCACACATATACAGATACAAGGTTATCACCAGCACACCTCACACATATACAGATACAAGGTTATCACCAGCACACCTCACACATATACAGATACAAGGTTATCACCAGCACACCTACTGCAGACAGGGGATGTCAATATCACCAACACCACTACCACACAGAGAGGGAGAATGTTAGCATCACCAACACATCAACGCATCTCCAACCACAGAGAGGGGATGTCGGTACGATGCTCTTCTCGACCCCACCAATGACTGAATTAAAGTCCAGACGAATAACGGCTTCTGGTGGAATGTTGGTGGCTAATAGCTGTCTCTGGCCTCCATTCGCGACTATGGACAGAACCTAGGCGTCTGACCAGTAGCTGATCGGTACCTCCACACCCTCGATCCCGAACGACAGGCAAGCCCTGACCCCCCCCCCCCCCCGACGCCTGACTGGTCACTGGGCTCCTGACCCCGACCCCTGACCTCCTGACTGTCAAGTAGGTGGCCCTGACGCTGACCCGACCTTTGATCTGCGACTGATCCTCGGGTGACCTGGCATCTGACCTGTGACTGACCCCGGGTTGACCCAAACCTTGACGTATGACTCCTCCTGGTGTGACCTTGATTTATTTGTTTGTTTGTTTGTTTGTCTATTGGGTGGTTCTCGACGCACTTTACGCACGATCACGGTTAATGGCGCCGCCCACACTGCTTGGCTGGTGCGTCGCGGGATTGGGAAATGTCCCGAGTGGTGTTAGTGTTGAACCCGGGACCTTTGGTACCCAGAACTCAACACCCCAACCACTCGGTCATCCCCGCCCCGGGGTGACCGTGATCCTGACTTGAACTGACCACGTGGTGACCCTACCCCCAGCTCGTCAGTGACCCAGGCACTGTGAACGACTCCCCGATATCCGACCCCGCCACCTCCAATAATGACCCCGGCGGCGACCTGACCGCTCACCTGTGAAGATGCCGCCCAGCGGGGTCCGCACGCCCGAACTATTGTTGACCGCCGTGCGGCCGAATGAACCGGTGACCGGGATCGAGGAGAAGAACGCGCCCACCAGGTTGCACATGCCCACCGCGATCATCTCCTGGGTGGCGTCCACCCGCTGGCCCTGCGCTGCATACGCGGTCACGGTCAATGGCGGCACACGCGGTCACTGGGTCACTGACGGCACACACGGTCGCTGGTGGCATATACGGTCACTGATGACATGCACGGCCACTGATGACATGTACGGTGACTGACGGAATACGCTGTCACTGATTGTATGCAAGGATCGCTGATGGCACACACCGTCAATGACGCCACACGCAGTCGCTGATGGTACACACAGTCACTGGCAGCATGCACGGTCACTGATGGCACAGACAGTCACTGATGGCACACACAGTCAATGGAGCCACACGCAGTCACTGGTGGTATGTACGATCACTGATGGCACAGACAGTCACTGGTGGCACACACAGTCAATGGAGCCACACGCAGTCACTGGTGGTATGTACGATCACTGATGGCACAGACAGTCACTGGTGGCATGTGTAGTCACTGATAGCACACATGGTCACTGATGGCACACACGGTTACTGATGGCACGCATGGTCATTGGTGACGTGCGCCATCACTGCCGACGTGCACAGTTACTGGTAACGCACACCGGCAGTGATGGCGTGCGTGTATCATAGACATCTCTAAGCTGATGGGAAATAATGCCGTGCTAGCGTGGGCATGTGACTGGAGGCGATGCTCAACACAGCTCACTGCGCAGTTATTTTAGTCACCATTATCAAAAAGACACCTCGGCATATTTGTGTTCACCTGTGTTTAGGTGTCATTCAAATGTACTGCGACTCCCATGCACAGTACCAAAAAAATGTCCTGTCTTTGTCGTGGCCAGGAGCCATCCAAAAATGACGTCATACCACTTAATTGACGACTAACATCGAGCTACTCTAGCTGCTCCATCTGTGACGTGCATGTACATTTTATGCACCTGCAACATAGAGACACATAAGACATCTGCCCCTACAGCCGTCAGCAAACCCTCGTACTGTCCTGCAGCATGAAGACACATAAGACATCTACCCATACAGCCGCGAGCAAACCATCAACCTGTGCTATCAGCTGATTAGCGCCTCCCCCTCCCCAAAGATGGCAACCGGCTCACCAAACGCCTTGGCGATAGCGATGCTCTCGACGATGGCCAGCAGCGGGATGATGCCGATGCCGGCGCCCAGCGCCGACGTCATGTCCGAGAACGACATCGTCCTGTTGTTCACCGTGTCGTAGGTGCTGAACGGAGGAAGCTTCGGGGTGGGCAGGCCCGGCTCCACGAAGCCTGCCGCCACACACACACACATACACACGTCAATGCACTTTCGCACAGGGTCAGTTTTGGCCTGCTTGGTTGGTTATTTAGGCTCAGGACGCATTGAATGCGTTGGTCACACGGCGCCCATTTAGCCTGCTTGGGTTACTGTCAGACGATCAGGTGAGCGGCTTTGTATATTTGTGCAGAGAAGCTGCGACCCGATGCGGATTGCCGCCGCCACGCCCACTGGCGCTGGTTGTTCCGCCCCATGCTGCCAGAGCGTGAGCATCGACAACGCCGCCTGACAACTTCCAGACGCAGAATTGTTCCACGACATGCGTGGAGGGTCTTTTAAAGAGAATAAGCGCCCTGAAAAAGGCGCAGCGTCCATAGAAACTCACGGACTGGACTGCGCTTGGAAAAGAGCCCCAACGACGGTCACAGTTAGCTTCAAAGAACATGATTGCCAGTGGAAACTGCACGGCAGTCAAAACCACTCGACTCAGACTCAGACCCCACTCGACAACTTGGCGCTTGCTCTTACCCTTTCAGGAATAGGAAGACAGGGGGTCGAGGAGCCGGCAGACGAGGAGCCGATGGACATGTAGACGAGGAATCCAGTGACAGGGTCAAGACGATGGATCGAGGGTCGGGTAGACGGGCAGCCGCCCGAGCGGGATCAGCACCGATGACCTGGTCACCGATGACCAACACTCTGCAACGAATGACCTGGTGTCGATGTATCGGAAGCAGATTCGTCCCGCTCGTCGGTCCCACGAGCACAAGACAAGAACAATGGTTGCGGCAGGCGTAAGCCGTTCACCAGAATGACACAGTAACCCAAGGAATGCCAAACCTCAACATCAAGTGTATGCCGTCGATTGCACACAGACAACTTCAAATGTTGCCCATGCATACCCTTCCATACGTTCGGACGTTCAATCACTGGTGGCGCCACCCATTACATCCGTCGATATGTGGGGACGAGTGGTCTAGGGGTAAGATGCTCGTCTCACAATCGAAAGGTTGTGAGTTCGAGTCTCACCTGTCGCTACTCTTCGCCCGCGACCAATCGGCGTGAGAGATTGGCGACGCTACATGACTCAACGGTCGACGTGTCGTAAAACCAATAACCAACATCCGTCGATATATGACGAGGACGATCGGTTATTTTATGGACGTCATTGGTGGACCGTGCATGCAGTTGGACTTGCGCGATTCGCGTGCACTACCAACGGCCTGGCAAATCATTCCATGAGTGTTGCAGCCGCGTTCACACATCATGGGTATGTCGGCTTCCATCTCAGTACTGTCTCCGGCGCCTTTCCAGAAGTAATGATGTAATTGAAGGTGTATGCGAAATAATGCTCATGAACAATTGCACCATCGCTGGCGTTCATTGGGTACGCTTTGGTTCGATTGCGAAGTGGTACTCTATACAATGCAAGTATGAATGCATTCATTTCTGTTGAGGCTGAATTATGTGAAGCTTAATGCTTTGCATGCGACTACACATTCAGAATGATGCAAAGCATAGTCCTGGTGGAGTGCGTGAATAACATCGCCAGATACCTCAAGTCGGAGGCGTAAGATGCCGATTTGGGAATTTTACCTCGCAAAAAACCGGCCACCCGGCCGCCATTTATCCGATGCTGTGCTGCCGCTCACTGGTCATGGTGCTGTCACTCACTGGTCATCGGGCTGTCGCTCACTGGTCATGGTGCTGCCACTCACTGGTCATGCTGCTGCCACTCACTGGTCATGGTGCTGCCACTCACTGGTCATGGTGCTGCCACTCACTGGTCATGGTGCTGCCACTCACTGGTCATGGTGCTGCCACTCACTGGTCATGCCACTGGTCATGGTGCTGCCACTCACTGGTCATGGTGCTGCCACTCACTGGTCATGGTGCTGCCACTCACTGGTCATGGTGCTGCCACTCACTGGTCATGCTGCTGCCACTCACTGATCATGGTGCTGCCACTCACTGGTCATGGTGCTGCCACTCACTGGTCATGGTGCTGCCACTCACTGGTCATGGTGCTGCCACTCACTGGTCATGGTGCTGCCACTCACTGGTCATGGTGCCGCCACTCACTGGTCATGGTGCTGCCACTCACTGGTCATGGTGCTGCCACTCACTGGTCATGGTGCCGCCACTCACTGGTCATGGTGCTGCCACCTGCCCACTCACTGGTCATGGTGCTGCCACTCACTGGTCATGGTGCTGCCACTCACTGGTCATGGTGCTGCCACTCACTGGTCATGCTGCAGCCACTCACTGGTCATGGTGCTGCCACTCACTGGTCATGCTGAACGGACTGAGGCCGTGCGACTGCATGATGGCCACCACGGCGACGGCGGCTATCACGATGATGGCGTTGCGGCCGATGGAGCTGAACTTCATGAACGTCTGCAGCACGGTGCGGGCCCGGCTGTTGAACTGGCCCGGCCGCACCACGCGGATCCGCTTCATCTCCTGCGGCACGGCGCAGCACGCCACGGCGGTCGTCACAGCACGGCACAGCACGCCACAGTACGGCGGACGGAACAGCACGGTGGTCGTCACAGCACGGCACAGCACGCCACAGTACGGCGGATGGAACAGCACGGCGGTCGTCACAGCACGGCACACTACGGCACAGCACGATACGGTACGGCACAGCACGGCACGACAGTCGTCACAGCATGACACAGCACAGCACGGCACGGCACAGCACTGCAACAGCACGGCACAGTACGGGCCGTTCTCCAGACTCACCCGCATGCACAGCAGAATGATGCAGCACACCACGCCCAGCGCCAGGTCGTTGACGTTCGTCTCGCCGATCTTCTCGCCCAGCTCCTTGTACGTGTTGATGAACCCTTTGCCATCTACCTGCAACACACGGCGGCGCGTCGGCACGCATCCTAGCGCGGTCTCGTGCCGTCGCTACCACGTCAGCGGCGCACAGACAGACAGACAGACAGACAGACAGACAGACAGACAGACAGACAGACAGACAGACAGACAGACAGACAGACAGACAGACAGACAGACAGACAGACAGACAGACAGACAGACAGACAGACAGACAGACAGACAGACAGACAGACAGACAGACAGACAGACAGACAGACAGACAGACAGACAGACAGACAGACAGACAGACAGACAGACACAGACATTACACCCCAACGTCGCCACCACGTCGAGCCGTTTGCAGCCACTTCAGCTCACAACAAAGGTCGTGCGGTACAGCATACCACCGCCGGCAGGGGACTAACCGAAGCGGCTCGACAGTCCTTCAGCTGAGCGAGGAAAGCCCGCTGGAATGTGATGCACTGCTCCAGAGGTGCACTTGTCATCATGGGTGGGACATCTTAGGGTCCCCTACACTGGGGGTACACACACAGCCAGGTACAGGGGGTAGGTGCACAGCAACGCAGCCAAGGGAAGGCAAACTGGCACCGGACTGCGCCCATTAGAGAGTTGGCTGTATTTGTGCATTGTTTCTAGATAATGGAAGGTCGAGGAGCAAGGCGAATGCGAGGCGGGGCCCATAGTAACATAGTAGCAATGGAATCCGGAACACTTCACATCTCTTCACTTAACCCTCCCCGTCTTTCCTGTCAGATCCTCACAACCCGTCTCGGTCGGGGGTTATAACCCCCCCCCCTCTAATCTCCAAACTAAGCGTCGCACGAAAACGAAAGAGGTGTCATCGGAAAGCGCTCGACGAGTAGGGCCAGCAACCACCCCCAAAATTGTATCCCCCAAAATTACGTCACTAGGGGGTCTATGTTTTCACAACTGACTTCATGTTCTTGGCTCTGGAGAGTTCATTTTGGGGGAGATTTGAAAAACAAAACAATTTTGGAATTAGAAAAGGAAGGCGAAATCGACCATGGTTCTAACATTTTTGCCGACCCAAAAATCTTCTTTTTAATAATTTTTGTTGAGTTTTCAATTTTCTTCATTTTTTCTTTTTCTAATGGGTAGAACGGACCGCAAAACGTTGTCTGAAGTCAACTTGCACTCATAAAAAATGCTTACTACTTTCGCCAGAATCTTCGATTTTAGCCATAATGGTCAAATATGCAAAACTAATGTGTCGTCAAAAACGAAAAAATATATACAATTCCTCTGTTGCGTTTTGTTTCCTCCCTAAAGATAAGCAAACGCTGAAAGTTTCATTGTAATATCTTTATCCGCCAAAGCGTGACGACTGGTTGAACTTTTCTAGAGGTGATCTCACTTGACCTGGACCCACTCGTTGACCCTAGATGACCTGACCTCAAAATTTTCACACAGCATGCCAAATTGATGTGGGAAAAGGCATGCCAAATTTTGGCGCGATACCGAGGGACGTTCTTTCACTATCCGCGGAAAAACGTATGGGGGAGGGGGCGCATATCACCCCCCCCGAGACGAGGGGGGGGATGGGTTAAGGTACATCCGTGCTTACGGTGTTCTTAAATGCTACCGTGCGCTTTATATTCCAGCGACATAGCGATTGCGTTGATGATCATGGCTGAATTCAGTGGTGGAGGAACATATTGTCAGCTTAACATAGATAAAACAGGTTCAATTCTAAGAATGGAGGATGAGGTCCTCTGTGAGATCACAAACCTATCGCTAAAGAGATGTACAGATACGGGGTGCTACGGGTCTGAGGACAGCCTTAACCCATTGGCTTCTTGGAGAAAAACAGGTCCAGATTGATGATAATAGTAAAATCTCTGGTTTTGTGTCCAACCGGACACCTTGGAAATAAATCAACATAATCAAGTGGTATTTACGAAGCGTAACTTATATTAGTTGACATAAGGACGCATATTTTATTAGAAAAAGCTGCATTGGACGAAGACTACCTTCCACGGAATTGGAGCCACACGAAGTAGGAAGAATGGTGAGTAAAAATTTGCTGACTTTTCTCCAAATGCCGTCCGTGCGCTCGCTAAATCAAATAACCATTTTTGTCAGTTAATCTAGATGGGAAACACATGTTCTCGACATCGAGAACCGACGCCACCGCCGACATCGACGACACCGGCGGCCCCTCCGGCACGCGACGAGTCGACCACCTCGCCGGCCGCTGGAAAGTCCAGCACTAACCGCGACCACAAGCACGCTGATGCCGTCGAAATGACGGCAAGCGGCTGCTGAGCGCGTGCCGCATGTCGGCAGCTGTGCGATGCCTCTGTACAAACACGACATCAGGATCGCACTCGGTAAAACCGGCCACAGGATGACCACAGCACGGCTTCGGGACCGGAAAATAATGCGGAGGGTTGCCCGAGCATAAGCGAGACGATCATGAGACACGGAATGCTGCTGAAGACGGGGGATGGGGAAGGGGTAACAGCGATAGAGCGAGGCAGATAGACAGACAGACAGACAGACAGACATACAGACACAGACAGACATACAGACAGACAGGCAGAGAGACAGACAGACAGACAGACAGACAGACAGACAGACAGACAGACAGACAGACAGACAGACAGACAGACAGACAGACAGACAGACAGACAGACAGACAGACAGACAGACAGACAGACAGACAGACAGACAGACAGACAGACAGACAGACAGACAGACAGACAGACAGACAGACAGACAGACAGACAGACAGACAGACAGACAGACAGACAGAAGACAGACAGACAGACAGACAGACAGACAGACAGACAGACAGACAGACAGACAGACAGACAGACAGACAGACAGACAGACAGACATAGACAGACAGACAGACAGACAGACAGACAGACAGACAATGGCGCAGTGCCAGTGTCGCAAGCGACGACTTAGATGAACCCTCACGATAGCGTCGCAAAATGGTGCTGCGCCAGTGTCGCAAGCGATTGGCAAATTATTTCTAAGAAGGATATTTAAAATACATCACCTCACCAATAAGTCACTTTGTTAGTTAACAAAGAATGAAAACCTACACACTAAATACACAAATTGCTATGATGAATTAACATGAGAGCCAGCGATAAGATAGCCGCTTTTTAAGTCGGCTGTACAGCAAAATGGGGAACCCCGCCCAGTGCCTCAATCTAGCGATACTCTAGGTTATTCGCCACGCACAATATGCGAGTGATTATGTGGTCGTCAATTGTGTGGCTGTTCATTGCATACTTGGATTGCAATGCTCTGATGCTCAGTTACTATAAGCTTAGATACTTTCGTGCCTAAAGAAAGCAAGCTTCGCTTACTTTCATGAATAAACATTGGAAAGACATATCCAGACAAGCATCAGAATACGCTCATGGTCTGAAGTCTCAACACACGGGGAGGAGTATTTCACAACTTCCAGCAACCTAGCTGTTTTTATACTTCCACCTTCTTGCTACACCGATATTGACAGACGAGACGGCGAGTAAGCCCATGTCTCTGAACAGGTGGTGCGGCGTCTCGATGGTGAAACGATATCGAACTATTCACGGCAAGCGAGTCGCAACATTTATTTGAAACGCCAAAGCACATGTTGTCACCGGACACAACGTTCAAAGCTCCACATCGCGTTATGGTGTTTTGAATGGCGAAGGACTGAGCTAGACGCAGGCCCCTAACATCAACGACGCAAAGGTCTCACGCTATTGTTGATTTTCACAGAATGCTGTCCGCACCGTTGTTACCATGGCGCTTACAGCCATATTTCGCAACACTTCTTTATTGTGCCAGCCCTTCCAAAGATCCCAGCCTATCTAAGGGGAGCGAGTGGTCTAGACAGGTAAGATGCTCGTCTCACAATCGAAAGATAGTGGGTTCGAGGCTCACGGTGTCTGCTACTCTTCGCCACGCGATCAATCGGCGTGAGTGATTGGACTTTGACGTCATCAAAATATTGTGTGCTGCGACTATTTTATTCCCGTGGCGTCATCAAACCAATGACCTATCAGCCAGTCTATCTAAGAAGGGAGTCAAACGCAGACTCCTAACAGGAAGCTCCGAATCGTTACGGTGTCGTTTACAAGATAATAACTATTTTTAGACCAGCCACGGATGCGGCTCACTGAAGCTCACCATGCCCCGAAAATGTTAGAAGTTATCTGGCAGCTATAGCACTTATGAGCCGGGGAAGTTGTGAATTTGGGAACTTGTGAGCTGGGGAACTTGTGATATGGACCCGTTCGGGGTGCGACACGTACCTTGATTCCGAAGATGCCCTTGAGTTGTGATGTTGCTATGGTGACGGCAGCAGCTGACGTGAAGCCGGAGACCACGGGCGCCGACATGAAGTCCACCAGGAAACCTGCCGGTCGCCGCAGCTCAGGATCCTGGTTTCTTTTGGGACTCATTCGACTGCTGGGTCGCATAACATTGCCAACCTCTCACGCCGATTAGTCGTCCACGGACCTGGTAATCCCGCCATTTGTGGGATTCGAACCCACGATCTCACGATCAAGAGCCGAACACCCTACCGACTTAGGTACCCCACACCCTCATCGCAGATCAGTCAGGACGATATTCGACTCCGGATAGGAAGCTCGCGGGTTCGAATCCCACAGCCGTCGCAATTAGCCCACCAATCTAGCGCGCCACAAGAGTCAGAGGTCCTCGTTCAAGGAAATCTGCAGCAGGTTAGGACCACGTTAGCATTGTCACACGGCCTGCTACATGACACCGACCGGGATCCAGGTCAACGACCAGACACAGGGCCCAGCCCAGGTCAACACCCAGACGGCAGCAGGACCCAGGTCATCATCTGGGATGGCGGCAGGGACCAGGTCAGCACAAGAATCTGACAACTGCAGCGATCTGAACAAACGCTTACACAACGCAGCAAGGCTTTTCAAGTATCGTCCCATCTAGTCGTTTTCCTGCGCTGCTTCTTTTGCACGAAACCGGGCCTCAGATAACAACGAGAGAGTAGTAGACAATACTTCTGCTTTTCAGGCGAGCATGGGTTGCAAAGTTCAGCCACTGTCAACTTATCCGATCTGATCAAGCATATGCAATTCGTACCCGAGGTTCTACATGTGTGTACTATGCAAGCCTCTCGGTATTACATTTTGCTATGACACATGCTGAGACCCGAAGAGCCTAACATTTTGTGTTAATTCACGTATTGAGAGCTGAAGAGTCGCCACATTTTGTGTTGCTACACGTATTCGGATTCGAAGAGCGCCGCGGTCGGCTTGGTCCGATTTGCACGAACTCACCGAGCTGCAGGATGCCCGACAACAGCACAATGATGCCCGTGAAGAAGGTCAGCAGTGTGGCTATGTCCGTGTTGCCATGGAAACCGTACTCGTGCGTCATCAGCGCCATGATGGCCGTCGGGCCGATGGTGATGGCCCTGGTCGAGCCGAAGATGCAATAGAGGAAGCAGCCGACGAACGCGCTGTACAGGCCGAACTGGGAATCGAACACGGGACAGAGTCAAACGGGTGGGTAAGGCAGATGTGGTTGTGAATTGCTCGAAACAGTATCATTGACCACTGACACGAGTAAGTGTAGAATAACGCGCAATGAAAACGCAGTTCGATGAGCACACGCCTGTCCAATGTCAAGTACAATATCTTATCATCCAGCATTCAGCATCCTATCCCCCCGCCCCCGATATAAACAACTCCAACAAGGTGGTATTCGCGTGTTCCACGTCTTTGTCTTGTGCCAAGCCTGGGAAAGTGCACACAAACCTTGAAGGAAAAAGTGACTAAATTGCAGAATTTAATTGAAAGGAGGGGTAAAAAGCATGCATGTACCGTGATGTTAGTGGATAAACGCCAACGTTTGAAACGTCAGTGTCGATATCAGTGGTGCATTCGAAAAGCAAGAACAAAAACATTAACAAAATGTTGGCCTCCTATGGCAATTGGATCATTTTCTACATCTGAATCGACAAGCGTGGAAATGCCATCTGCCACCAGAGAATACCCCATGGTTTACCTATATGGTATATGGTTGCTATGGTAACGCTGTGATTACATTACCGCTCAGCAAGGTAGGTAACCGTGCTAACTAGGTAGGGAAGTTAGCACAGGCCCCTCCAAGGGACCCAAAGGTATGTCCCCCAGCACGGCGTTCCCCCATGGACGCGGTCCAATGGACCGGCTCTGGGGTGAACGTGGGTGCTGATTTCGGATTCGGCGTTCATGTGTATTCCACAGGGCCGCAAAATGTGTTTGACCACCACAATCCAAAACCCCATATTGACACTGCATTACTTGACCTGATCTGCGCAGGAGCGCGTGAAAGCCATTGGATCAGGCGAACTTCCGTTTGACTTCGAATTGAATGTGGGACACGATGATGTGCATTTCGTACGGATATTATGCATAGTTCGCCACCTATTTCGGTCCGAATTTGAAAACTGCGAAATCTGCAGAAATCCGCCAGAACATGTTCACGAAGTCTACATGTCTGAGGCCAGTAACCTGGTCTGACAAGCGTTACACCAAAAGTTCTGCAAGGAATGCCCGCAGGTCCGTGCAGAGATTAATTGCGTTTTATTCAGCTATCTCTGTAATATGCTGGATGAGAAATCCGAATTGTCCAACCAACTCAGGCGCGGGGGCGACATGCTCGGTGCAGGGTTTCTTGAGAACATTCAAGAACATAAGAACTAGAACACTGCATTAGCTAAAAACAAAATTGTATATCAAAAGATGTGCCATGAATGAATGAAGCCCCAGCAGCTACTAAAGACTCCAGTGCGTCCACGCAAGCAGTTTTTTTCATGCATGCTGAAAAAAAAAACAGGGTGGTGTTGCAACAACATCTCCCAGCACGGGCCTCGGCGTTTTAATCGCAGCATAAGGAAGATGAACAAAACGTGTATGCTGTAACCAGCAAAGGCAGTTGTAATATTACTAATTATGACAACCGCAAGGCTGAGGTTGCGCACAAATAAACCCAATATGGATTTTCAATTTCTCCATTGCTAGCTGGCAGGCGTTTCGCCAGAACGTGATACCTGAAACAACATTAGTTCGTCTCCTTGAGGCCGCCGTGGCGGCGCGCTTGGTCATTTCTAGCCTGACCGCCAGCATGGCGTGATCTGGCTTCTTTCAGTCCTGTGCACGTAGCATTAACATTGCATAAACAAGATACTTGTCAGAAGTCACAAGCGCATTGCTTAACTTCCGAAAGTACTGTGCCCCCTTGCCGCCAGACGTGTCCGCTGCGCCTGTATTTGGATGCTGGGTCGCAGGTCGGTCAGCTGCTACTCGATCGCCCCCCCCCCCCTGCCGCCAAATGTGTCCGCCGCGCATGTATTTCAGAGGAGTAGAAACGTCTCAAAAAGTTGGGGGGGGGGGAGGGGGCAAAACCCTTTCGAAGTTGATTCTTACTATGCATCGCCATAGCATTAGTGTTATAATTTCATGAAAAGTGTGGGGAGCATGGCCCCCCGCCCACTGTTCCTACACCTACGCTGTATTTGGATGCTGGGTCGGGTGTTGGTCAGCTGTTACTTGATCGCATGGCAGATGAGCGCAATCGCGATGATGTCATAACTAATCCAGCTGGCAGTCCGCGGATAACATACGTACAACCAGGCCGGTGCTCTGAAGTCCACAGAGAGACGCCGGTAAGATTAGTACCTCAGGACATTGAGAAACACAGTGGCGAACATGTTCAGCGCGTACCTGTTATTGTTGTTACACGGGCAATGAGAGAAAATACAATCTTCAAGTTTTCGGGGAAAGAAGACTTGACAAGCGTACCGGAGGAATCCACCCACCCATCCTGTTTTTCGCACAATATCTCGTAAAAGGGAGGGGATATTATGATGAAATCTTGTGAATTTTCTACAAATTGATAAGCGTATCCTATGCCAAAAATCGAAATCCGTTAGTAAATATAGGAACTGTAGGGGTGCAAAGATGACCGAACTTCGCCATCAGGCCACATCAGCTCAGGTCTGGCCAGGTCAGGTCTGGCAATGCCAGGTGAGCTTGGGTCAGGTCACGCTTAGCACGTCAGGTCAGAACAAAATGGTCAGACCAGGCCAGATTTAGAATTGGTTGCACTCGGTCGCATCAGGTACAATTTAGAGCTGGTCACGTGATGTCAGGTTCGGCTGGGTCAGGCCAGGTCAGATCAGGCCAGGTAAGATCAGACCAGATCAGGTCAGGTCATGTCAGGTCATGTCAGATCAGGTCGTGTCAGACCAGGCCTGCCCAGGCCTGCCTAGGCCAGACCAGGCCGGACCAGGTCAGGCCAGATCGAACACCACTCACCGTGGCCGGCAGCCCGGCCAGGATGCCGTAGGCGATGCCCTGCGGGATGACCGTGAGGCCGACCGTCAAGCTGGCAATGAGGTCGCCCGCCAGGTCGTCCCGGCTGTACTTGGGCGCCCACCGCAGTATCGGCAGCGTGCTGTACAGCGTGTCCTTGGAGCACAGCTGGCTGGCGCGGGTCTGGCGGGCACACGTGGTGGCAGGTCAATGGTCCGGGTCACAGGTCACGGATCACAGCTGGCTGGCGCGGGTATGGCGGGCACACATGGTGGCAGATCAGTGGTCCGGGTCACAGGTCACGGGTCACAGCTGGCTGGCGCGGGTCTGGCGGGTACACGTGGTGGCAGGTCAGTGGTCCGGGTCACAGGTCACGGGTCACAGCTGGCTGGCGCGGGTCCGGCGGGTACATGTTCACATGATGGTGTCAGATGGGGTTGCATGATGGTGTCAGGTGGGGTCATGTGGTGGTGTCAGGTGGGGTCACATGGTGGTGTCAGGTGGGGGGGTCACATGGTAGTGTCAAGTGGGGTTACATGATGGTGTCAGGTGGGGTTATATAATGGTGTCAGGTGGGGTCACATGGTGGTGTCAGGTGGGGGTCACATGGTGGTGTCAAGTGGGGTTACATGATGGTGCCAGGTGGTGGTCACATGGTGGAGTCAGGTGGGGTCGCATTATGGTGTCAGGTGGGGTCACATGATGGTGTCAGGTGCGGTCACATGGCGGCGTCAGGTGGGGTCACCGGTCACAGGTCAGAGTACGAGCATAAAGACGCGTAACCAGGGTAAGGAGCGAGACACTGGGTCGGGCCCAAATTAGGCTTGAATAAGAAACACGGGTGAAAAAATGAGATAGCCCAGCATTAGTAGCAACTTCAGTGCATATTTTGTTTGCCTGAAATGTTGTCATCCCCGAACTTCAGCCACCCACATGGCCGCCCAACGAACCACAAACATACTGGAAGCAACCACACACATCGCCGCCTTCCTGGAAGAAAGCATCCTGGTCACGCACCGGGTAGCACACGGCACCTGGTCAGATCAGGCTACGGGTCCCAAATTGTATCCAGCTATGCAGGGGTGCTGCTTTATATACTTTTGAGGGGGCAAGTGCCCACTCAATGTTGGCCTTGGCCCCTCCCCAACCCAATAATTTCAACTTTTAACATGGGACCCTATGGCGTGTGCCGCCAATCCATCTGGACTTGCCCATTGCCTTCAAGTATTTTGCCCCCCCCAATAATTTTCAGAAATATAAACACCCATGCAGCCATGGCACAGATCACACGTGATCTATTATATTAGAGAACATTATATGTCGCTAAAGAATTTCCGTTGACAGCACAGCTTAACTATTTACGTGCGTATCAGCAATCGGACGCATCGGTGGAGAATGAAGAATGGCACCGCAGCTGCGGCCTGAATCTCCTCACCTCAACATTGCCGCACAACACCACATTTCTCCAAATTTACATTTGATGGTCTTCCACACGTGACTGTGGACGACGAACTATCGCCTCCGATATCGACATGCTGTGCCGCAATGCACTGCACCACGCTTACTCCACACCCGTGCGGTTTGTTGGGCTGCACCGTGCTGAACGGCTGTGCTGCGTGGCATGGCTGTAATGTGCCGTACGACTGTACTACAGAGTCCGCTGACATCAACAGAGTACAGAGTAGAGACACAGAGAGCTCTCCGATAGCTACCCATGACTCTCGGCGATGTGACACAACCGCGTAATGGACAGCCGCCAGATAATGGGCCGGATAATCTGGCTGGCACACACCAACTGGACGGCGGAAATACACGGGAGGAAAATCCGCCGCGTGGAGGTACCCTACCGGCTTGAAGTGTCCCTCCACGACGGCTATCCGCGCCGGACGACCTGCGCCATGAGACGCTTTGTGAGACGTGAGTTCACATAATTCGCGAATGTCAACAGGTGGCTTCAGCAACAACTGCCTACCCGTTCCGTGGTGGCATCGAGAGCTCGGCGAAACGATGGAAATGATTGGCGTCATAGTAGGCCGCAAAAAGGTCAGGTGGCTCAGAATGTGGATGCCTGACATAACTACGCATGGAGATAAGACACATTTACGCAAGAGCCTTGGTATTCCAACGGAACCACACATGCCGACACAGACACAAAATATGGTTCAGATTTGGCGAGACGGACCGTGTAAAATGTTGCTGCTTTGCATCACCAGGAAACTAGACTGTTGGTTGATCTAGTTAGTCATCAGTATCGTTATGAAATTAGACGCGAGATTATCACCGGGCATCGTGTCATCAGACCAAACATTAGGTAGCACGCTGGAGCCATTGTCGGAGACTTTCGTACCCGACGCAATTTGTATGTGGTGCGAGGTTTTCAAACCTCTCCCCTAAGACTAAGTGTGATTAAGCTAAGTGACTCAGAAGACGAACCAAACCATTCGCTCAGGCTGGTCAGGCTGGATCGATTGTCTTGGATGACATCGGAAAGGTCACAATACATATGCAAACAAACTAGCTGAGTCGTCCATTACCATTCGACACTCAACATCGGCTATTTGGGGGCAATACGCGAGATAGCATACCGATACTTTACGATTTTGACGAAAAACCGCCTGACAAGACATTCCCCTTATGACGTCACAGCAGGGGTGTCACTTTGCATACGCTAAGGGGCCCATTGTCCCCCTTCCAATCCTTTAACTGACCCCTCAATCATTGATTTGACCCCAAAATCAGGCTGAAGCTTAACCATTAGGCCTATGTGCGTGAGATCCAAGATACAAATGGTTTTTGGGGCAGCTTTAACTAGCAAAAAGGTTATCTCACCTCCAACCAATTTCACAAAGTGACATCCATGCGTCATAGCTCAGTTAGCTGAGATGACATCTCTATTTTTTCATACCACCAGCATAAGGCGCATATTGGGGCCCTGGATGAGCGGTGGCAGATGTAAAAAGCGCGGGTGAAGTTGAAAATGCGCATCAATCATAAGGAGCGCTGGAAATACCGGGCCGTTCTGGATTTCAGCTTCCAAGAGGACAAGTGCACACATGGCCTCTTCTTACGCGGTGTGACCTGGTCATCCAAGGGGACGAGTGGTCTAGGGGTAAGATGCTCGTCTCACAATCGAAAGGTTGTGGGTTCGAGTCTCACCTGTCGATACTCTTCGCCCGCGACCAATCGGCGTGAGAGATTGGCGACGCTACATGGTCGACGTGTCGTAACACCAATAACCAACCAACCGACCTGGTCATCCAATTGACCGTAACCGGTCGCCATACGACTTACTGGTCACGTGCGCCAGCAGGCCGGGCGAGCGCTGGCGCGCGACAGGGATCATCCGGCTACTTTTGCCCCCCGGGCAGCAGATCCGGCAAAGCCTAGTATTTCCGACCCAGACGCATTGCACTGAGCGTCTATACAGCCGCGCGCCTTCACGCATGTATGCAGAGCTGAAGTGATTTCGGATGCGATACACTCACCAAATTGCATTGCGAAAGGCACAAATAGCAATCGCAATCCCCCTCGGGGCTAAACTCAGAGCCCGGAATGCAGACGATTCAATTCGACATCAGGGACGGACGGTGGGCGCCGGCTGCGGTCTGGAATGTTAGGAGGCATTCATAAGTTCCCCGGCTCACACGCACCCCGTTTCACAAGTGCTAAAAGGGGACGAGTAGTCCAGGGGCAAGTTGCAAGACGTGTCGTAAAACCAATAACCACCACAAGTCTTAAACTATTCCAGATTTAGCTTCATGAGTGCTAACAGTTGCCACATAACATCTAAAATACCAGAGATAGGGTAACTTCGCAAGTACCCCAGCACGTAAGTTCTCCGGCTCATAAGTGCTACAATAGTTCTGAATTATAGCGCTTGATGACACCGCAAACGCCCAACTGCACCAGAGCTAACCTAGGCTAGGTTAGATAGGGACAGTGCCATCTAGCGATATCATTCATAACTATTTTTAGCACCTCTGATCCGTGGAAATTATGAGCCGGGGTACTTGTGAGCCCACCCTGCCTCCGGAAATTTTATAAGTTATCTGACAGCTTTAGCACTTATGAGCCGGGGTACTTGTGGTATGGACCCAGTGTGTTTAGTAAGCTTCCCACGGGCGAGATGGCGACGCAAAGCCCTTTCTTTGAGCAAATATTTGGGAGTAATTCAGGAGAAATATTGTCATGAAGTTGGTGAAACTCAAAACGAATCGAGCAGATTTGGTTTCGAGTGAGAAAAGCAGAACTGGCAATGCTGACGTGACACGCCAATGACGTGACACGCTGCTGAAGTTGGACGCGAGCGGTGGTGTCAACACACACATTTTCGGTGGACACACATTAATAATTGGACAAATATTAAGAACGTTTCACGAGGAACATTCGGGAAAAAACGGCAACAGTCAAATGTATCACAGTGAACATGATTATGAGTGTAGAAATTAGAACGCGAAACGATGCAACCACAAGGTTGCTATGATTTCAAATGAGTGGCGGGCGGACCGGGACGCTCCGGTGCACTTCTGAGCCATGTGCATAGGAGCCAAGAGCCATGTGCATAGGAGCCAAGAGCCATGCGCACGGGAGCAAACTCGTGCGGACTTGGCCCTCGCTGCTAACCAGGCAGACGTGTGCTGCCGGTGTCGACTACACACTGCCACAAACACGCGGACACATTCCGGCGCGTGTCCTTGCTCGCAAAAACCTTGGAGATTGGGGAAGGGGCGGGAGTTGCATCAATTCAGTGTAAGGGCGAGGTTTAATGAGGCGCTGGTCAATGCGGGATCAGTGTGAGATCAGTGTGGTGTCAGTGTGGGATCAGTGTGGGATCAGTGTGGGCTCAGTGTGGTGTCAATGTGGTGTCAGTATAGGATCAGTGTGGGATCAGTGTAGTGTCAGTTCGGGATCAGTGTGTGATCGGTGTGGGATCGGTGTGAGATCAGTGTGGGATCACTGTGGGATCAGCATGAGATCAGTGTGGGATCAGTGCAGGATCAGTGTGGGATCAATGTGGAATCAGTGTGTGATCAGTGTGGGATCAGTGTGGGATCAATGTGGAATCAGTGTGTGATCAGTGTGGTGCCAGTGTGGAATCAG
This sequence comes from Ashinkailepas kermadecensis, assembly GCA_034440615.1. Classification (NCBI taxonomy): domain Eukaryota; kingdom Metazoa; phylum Arthropoda; class Thecostraca; family Neolepadidae; genus Ashinkailepas; species Ashinkailepas kermadecensis. Next base: position 21,071 of record JAOTOM010003386.1, on the reverse strand, counting down.
TGTGGTGTCAGCATAGGATCAGTGTGGGATCAGTGTGGGACCACGTACCGACGCCCAGCGGGCCAGCTTCTCCCTCTGTGTAGGTGGCTTCGGCACATTTGTGTCGTCCTCGTCATCATCCTGGTACGGCGATGCCGGAACTGTCCGACAGAGAGAGAGAGAGCACCGTGTTATAGAGGATCACCGTGCTGCTGAGTTACGGATGATCACCGTTTTACCGGGGATCACTATGCTACTGAGTTACAGGGGATCACCGTGTTACAGAGGATCACCGTGTTACAGAGGATCAACGTGCTACAGGGTATCACCGCATTGCAGCGAGTCATCATGCATACAAGCAGACACACAAACACAGACACGCAGACACACAGACACACGCACATACACATACACAAAGCACAACGCTACAGCAAGAGTGCCAAAGACCAAAGTGCTCGGAAAATGTCTTTTTCAGGAACAATATGAGCTAAACTAACAAAATAAGCCATTCACGCGTCTGCTTCTAGAGCACCTGCCCCTTTCCCTCCCAGTGAAAGATTGCGAAACTAGTACCGGGAACGTGCTAAACTAGTGCCGAGAACGTTCGAGAAATCGCTACGTTTAGCCAGGTGTTGAGGAAGCCAGTGAACGACGTGCTATATTACAGGACTATGATCAATAAGAATGATCTAAAAATCCCACAGTTACATACAGACATCATACGTCAAGTCTTCTAGGTTCATAAATATCTCAGTGCTTAGGCCACGAGTACTAAGGCAGGGAATGAATACAAAACACGAAATCAGGGGTTACCGTACTATCATTATGTATCGGCTTGAATAGCACGATCAAGCTAAGCCACAACCACTGCTTGGTGCGTATACTGTTTCCTTCTGTTTGTCTGAAATAAGCGCTATAATTACAGCCTGATGCTACGTATACCTTTTCCTTCTGCTTATCTGAAGTAAATGCTATAATTACATCCTTATGCTACACATACCGCTTCCTTTTGTATGTCTGAAGTAAATGCTGTAATTACATTCTGATGCTACGTATACCGCTTCTTCCTGTGTCTGAAGTAAGTGCTACACATTCTGTCTGATGCTACGTATACCGTTTCCTTCAGTTTGTCTCAAGTAAGCGTATGATTACAACCCAATGCTACGTATGCCGTTTTCCCCTGTTTCTCTGCAGTAAGTGCTGTAATTACAGCCTAATAATACGTGCACCACGCGGTACAACATTGCGACGAATCATCCTGGCTCAGGTACTGGTCGCCGTCACATTGCCAAATCGTCACACTGCCAAATCGTCACACCGTCACGCCTCCACCTGATCGATTTTTCACCATTAGCGGCGACAACGTGCCACTGACGTGCCCGATACAGGCCAGACTGGCGACGCCTCGCGTCCGAGGTGCGCCCTCTTTGTTTACGGCACCGAACCGCTGTGGTCCAGATCCAGGCCAGACTGGCGACGCCTCGCGTCCGAGGTGCGCCCTCTTTGTTTACGGCACCGAACCGCTGTGGTCCAGATCCAGGCCACGATGCACGGCTACGTCGCGGGCGCACCCTCGCCATGCGGTGTTTGCTGTCACGCGAGCGTCCTCGCGGTCGAAAATCCTGTCCGACGTGGCAGACAACGACCTCCCATGGTGCACCCACTGTCAACTCCGATGCTACGTGTGTTGGCATATGTTGTCAGCGCCCGCCAGGTTGGGAGGAGCAGCATGTCTGTACATGTCTGTACATGTCTGTACATACCAGTATATGTCTGCGTATGTGTGTACATGCCTGTGCATGTTTGTACATGTATGTATATGCCTGCACATGCCTGCATATATATATATGTATGTGTGTGTACATGTCTGTACATGTCTATACATGTATGTACATGTCTGCACATGTCTATGCATGTACGCACGATATTGGAAAAACACGGACAAGCGTTGCAATTGGCGGCTTCCTGCAAGCGTATCGCTTCAACAGCGGTCTGATTGCACATGTGCTCGCGCAAATCACTTTGTGATCAGTGCGATAACATTATACGGCGTGATCAGTGATTCTCTCAGCTATGCGCGCGTGGCACGTTACACATGTTGTGATGGTCTATGCAAGGTTATTCCAACTATACTTGTAAGTTGGACCACACCGCCACAGTGGGAATGGTATCCTATGGTATCCTATGGGCTACCTAGAAAACTAATACTCATCTACCAATGCCTTTTGTATTTGCTTACTCATATTTATCAGGACAAACTGTTTTTAATGCATGCATATGTTTACAATATGACGCACCGACGCTGCGTTCTAACGATTGTGTGGAGCGGACGATTGTAGGGCAATCGCCTCTTTCATATGAAGTAGACGGGCATACACTGTTCGATCTCCATCGGTATGGATGGAAGGCGCGCGGCTGTAAGAGCAGCACCTTTATCAAATAATTATGCAAGCACATCACCATGTGGCCACAAAGCCGGATGCAATGCGTGGCGCAACAACACGTACGTGTTGTTACGACACGTGGTGGTGTATACGTGTCAACACGTGTTCGCCTCGGACATGGAGTTGGCGGCGTACTGCCCCGCCGGGGACGAGTGGTCTAGGGGTAAGATGCTCGTCTCACAATCGAAAGGTTGTGGGTTCGAGTCTCACCTGTCGCTACTCTTCGCCCGCGACCAATCGGCGTGAGAGATTGGCGACGCTACATGACTCAACGGTCGACGTGTCGTAAAACCAATAACCAACCAACCATTGCCCTGCCCAGCCAAGGACAGCAATATACAACTAGTTAAGACATAAACAATATTTTGTGAGGGTAATTATTGATTCTTATTTTTAGTTTATCATCACTCAACCCCGATGGGTTGAGCGTGATTGTGACGCGTGATGTTCCACCTTCCGTGTGGAACATCACGCGCCAAAATCAGCGAAGGACACGCAGACTATTGACATCTTCAGAGAAAGCGACGCACTTGCAGAGCTGGGATGTCCCCTGCACAAATTAGCGGAGCCGAAGTACCAATAAACTGGAGCGATGCGCTGTGTGGTGGTTAACGAGACGGCAAATATCAACTGAAACGAAGAACAGTTTGATATAAGTTGTTTCGACATGACAAGTGTGGTCTTCGTGGATTGGAAGTGTATTCGGAATTAAAACCTTGCAAAGTACACGTCCGACATTTAAACTTCTGACCATCATCAGACATCGTGCTGCAGGAGCTGATAAGCGGATGGCCATGCCAAGTGTAGGATATCACCGGGAGAGCGTGACACATCACTTCACGAAGTTCGCAGCTACAAAGACAGATAGTTGGACAAATAGTTCGGATAATTTTCATACCGAATGTTTCTATTATGATAACCAAAGATCGAAGCTTTTCCCGTCCAGAAAGCTTCATCATGACATACCAGGAGATTAGCCTTCCCAGAAAAATATCAATGAAAATTTGACCGGAGAAGAGGCCTAAATACACCAAAACATAAACATAACTAATCAGTTCACGGCTCGTGCTGATGTGAGCCAAGTGTGTTCATTGAGCACAGCACGCTGCAACCTCCCACATTGGTAAAAGTCACACGAGCCAGGGTGAGAGTCACGCGAGCCAGGGTGAGAGTCAGGTGAGCCAGGGTAAGAGTCACGCGAGCCAGGGTGAGAGTCACGCGAGCCAGGATGAGAATCACGCGAGCCAGGGTAAGAGTCACGCGATCCAGGGTAAGAGTCACACGAGCCAGGGTAAGAGTCTCGTGAGCCAGGGTGAGAGTCACGTGAGCCAGGGTGAGAGTCACGTGAGCCAGGGTGAGAGTCACACGAGCCAGGTGAGAGTCACGCGAGCCAGGTGAGAGTCACGCGAGCAAGGGTGAGAGTCACGCGAGCCAGGGTGAGAGTCACGCGAGCCAGGGTGAGAGTCACGCGAGCCAGGGTGAGAGTCACGCGAGCCAGTGTGAGAGTCACGCGAACCAGTGTGAGAGTCACGCGAGCCAGGGTGAGAGTCACGCGAGCCAGTGTGAGAGTCACGCGAGCCAGGGTGAGAGTCACGCGAGCCAGTGTGAGAGTCACGCGAGGCTGGGTGAGAGTCACGCGAGCCAGTGTGAGAGTCACGCGAGCCAGGGTGAGAGTCACGCGAGCCAGTGTGAGAGTCACGCGAGCCAGGGTGAGAGTCACGCGAACCAGTGTGAGAGTCACGCGAGCCAGGATGAGAGTCACGCGAACCGAGATCGGCGCCGCACCGTACAGATGATGCCCGAGGCAGGTAAACGTGAAAGGAGGGCAGTGCGGTTCTCACTGTTTGCTTGCTTATTGGGGTTCAGGGGCGCATCGACTGCAGTGGTCCTGCAGCGCCCATAACATAGTCATACGGAAGTATCCAAGCGAGAACCAGTCAAGACGGCCTAATATACAACGCATTGTCGAACCCGCTACGGCTAAGACGTACGGTAGGACCATAGCGATTTTACCACATACCAGAGAAGGCATTAGTGAGGCGCATATAATACAGAAAATTTGATCTCCGAAAGGAAGCGGAATAGCGGTTCACACTGGCGGAGACCGAAGCACCGGGAAGGAGCCGACTCGACCAACAAGGCGTCCGTCCAGTGGCCAGCAGCAGTCGGGCCTCGCAGCTGCCCGGCAACACAGGCGAAGCTCGTGATGCAAGCGTAGAGATCAGAAAATCGTGCTTAGTTTGGGACATCACGGACGTGACGTGAGCATCACTTGATCACACCCAGATCATGCTCAGCTTGGGCCGTCGAAGTCGAGACGCGACCACAACGTGATCACACACAAACCGTGCCGGGTCTGCGGCATCTCAGTCGAGACGTGGTCACCACCTGGGCACACAAACCCGACGATATCCAGCGAGCAAATAGGGCTGGGGGACACACCGATAACTACATTGGCTATCATTGATGCAATGATGCAGCTTTCCAGCAAGGTCGAGACAATGCCATAGGTTCATGGGTATCCGAGCGATGTACCCATGGGTGCTACCATGGTGTTGAATTTGCGATCATCAGCTGCCTCATACATTCGCATACTGTGACCTGAGTGTGGGGGTGGGTGGTCACAGGTGGGCCTGCATCACACCGGCAATGCCACCTCATGAGAACGTAGGAATAGGCCCAGGCCAGCCCAGCGGCGGGAGGGGGGAGACAGCCCACGGCCGAATTAGGCGTTGGAGAAGATGGGTCATTTTCTTCTTCAGATCAGACATTGGGACTACCATGTTCAGGTTGTCCCAGTCTGGGTGGTGGTGGTGATGGTGGTGGTGGTGAGGGGTGATAATGGAGATGCAACTATGCCAGAGACTATGCCTATGCAACTATGCAACTATGCCGGGTTTCGACAGTCTGCAGTTGGTCAGCATAATTTCGTACACCGCATCTTTTCTAAATGCGAAGCTCGGTAATGTACACAAAGGGAAGAACATTATCATCTGACACCATTCACGAGAGAAGCTCTTTGGCATAACTACCCGCATGCATTCTGAAGAGGAATGGTCTTCGCGGTCATAGTTAGTTATTTGGGTTTTAGGGCGCCTCGACCAAAATTTGTGATCATTTAGCGCCCATTCTTCGCGGTCATAAGAGCCCGACAAACATACGAGCTACTCAAGCGGTCTGGCTACCTGCCGCATGTAAACATTGCGCAACAACTGCGGTCTCGCCTGCGCAGAACCACCGGAAGCTCCACCGTTATTCGCCACCCCCACCTCACACCCCCGCTGACAGCGCGGACCCTCAGGTTTGTCGCGGTAGCCACTGGCGGTAGAACCGTACACGGATGGCCACTACCGGGCCACCATTGTGGATGACAGTCGTCAGCCCCACGGATACTATACGGCCACCGCCGGGCCAGAATTGTGGACGGTAGAGTCGCCAGCCGTACGGACACTAGATGGGCACCGCCGGGCCAGCATTGTGGACGGTAGAGTCGCCAGCCCCACGGACACTAGATGGGCACCGCCGGGCCAGCATTGCGGACGGTAGAGTCGCCAGTCCCACGGACACTAGATGGGCACCGCCGGGCCAGCATTGTGGACGGTAGAGTCGCCAGCCGCACGGACACTAGATGGGCACCGCCGGGCCAGCATTGTGGACGGTAGAGTCGCCAGCCCCACGGACACTAGATGGGCACCGCCGGGCCAGCATTGTGGACGGTAGAGTCGCCAGCCGCACGGACACTAGATGGGCACCGCCGGGCCAGCATTGTGGACGGTAGAGTCGCCAGCCGCACGGACACTAGATGGGCACCGCCGGGCCAGCATTGTGGACGGTAGAGTCGCCAGCCGCACGGACACTAGATGGGCACCGCCGGGCCAGCATTGTGGACGGTAGAGTCGCCAGCCCCACGGACACTAGATGGGCACCGCCGGGCCAGCATTGTGGACAGCAGAGTCGCCAGCCGCACGGACACTAGATGGGCACCGCCGGGCCAGCATTGTGGACGGTAGAGTCGCCAGCCGCACGGACACTAGATGGGCACCGCCGGGCCAGAATTGTGGACGGTAGAGTCGCCAGTCCCACGGACACTAGATGGGCACCGCCGGGCCAGCATTGTGGACGGTAGAGTCGCCAGCCCCACGGACACTAGATGGGCACCGCCGGGCCAGCATTGTGGACGGTAGAGTCGCCAGCCCCACGGACACTAGATGGGCACCGCCGGGCCAGCATTGTGGACGGTAGAGTCGCCAGCCGGACGGACACTAGATGGGCACCGCCGGGCCAGCATTGTGGACGGTAGAGTCGCCAGCCCCACGGACACTAGATGGGCACCGCCGGACCACCACAGTGGACAGCAGAATCGTCAGCCGCACGGACACTCACTGTAGAAGGTGAAATAGCCGGTATAGTAGCCACCTCTCCGAGGCGGCATCGGCTCACAACGCGACACGGCCGCCGCACCGACACCATATAGTCAGCGGCGCGGCGCGTCGACGCCGACGCGGCCGGCGGCGGCCGAGTGAACGTCACGGGGCACGGGGGTGTCCAGCGGCACGGGGGGTGCGGTCGTCTCCGGCACCGACAACGGCAGCTGGAGCGGCTCGTTACCGGGCGTGGCCGGCAGGGGGCGCCCCTGCCTGGTCTGTGGTCTGGTCTGGTGCAGCAGACCAGACCACAGACCAGACAGGCCAGACCGGACCACAGACCAGTGCTCCGGACCAGGGGCGCCGCTGGGACCGCCACTGACACTGCGTGAGCTGCTGATGGACAGCGGCTCGCATGGCCTCGACAGCTGTGCCCTCAGCTGTGACCAACGTCACTCGGAGAGGCGCCGGATAACGACCAATCACCACCGGCCGTCGCCTTCGGCCTGCCGACTGATCACTCCCACTTGTTTAACAAGCCTTTTGTGGATAGCGGCCGGTGAAATGGCGCGGTCCAACGCTTCGATGGTGGAATGTGGAATAATGTGTAGCGCCTCAAACCTCACCACTACCGGCCGACTCGGGTCATCTGATGCGCTTTGGGTCAGACTGGCTGACCCGGTAGCCAGCCGGACACATATAGGGACAGCGAGCGTAGGGGCAGCGAGTATAGGAACAGCGAGTATAGGGACAGCGAGCGCAGGGACGGCGAGTATAAGGACAGGACAGTGAGCATAAGGACAGCGAGTACAGGGACAGCGAGTACAGGGACTATAGGGACAGGGAGCATAGGGACAGCCAGTATAGGGACAGGACAGTGAGTATAGGGACAGCGATTCGCAGTGCGACATAATGAGGAAATGCGTCCAAATTCATTTGCAGCTGGGGGTAGCTTACCCTACCAGTATAATTCTTCAAATTTCATCACGAAAATGTGAAGAAAATTGACAAAATTCGGCACATAAGTATAATTACATTCGAAAACAACTTCAAATATGGACAGTACCAAGACAAAGACAAAGAAACTGGCCGTGAAGGGATTCATATTGTATCAAGGTATTAAATATACGATAAGAGTAAACCATGGCACAGGTCATCGGAGGAGCAAATAAAAACAAACAAGGAAACACTTCCCAAAGGTGCCAATATATATATATTTCTTTTCATTAACAACAATATAATTTTACACCTCGCATTCCTAAGTTCAACACCATATACTGAGGTCGGAATGAGCCAGGAGTTGCCGCAGTTGAGGCCACACCACTAACCGGACCTGCCATGGCAACATCAGGATGTGAACCCCGCCCACCAGTCACGCCACCCACACCATTACGTCCACAAGTCACGCCATCTACATCATCACAGCCACAGGTCACGTCATCTACATCATCACGTCCACGGCCACGTCACCCGTATCACGTCCACAGGTCACGTCTCCCACATCATCACGTCCACAGGTCACGTCGCCTACATCACCACGTACACATGTCACATCACCCACATCACGTCCACAGATCACGCCACCCACATCATTACGTCCACAGGTCACGTCACCCGCAACATCACGTCCACAGGTCACGTCACCAATATCATCACGTCCACAGGCCACGTCACCCACAGCCGCCAGACGGCTTCATCAGCCCACCTGTGAACTTGCCCCGACGGCCCATGCCTCGACACAGTGCGGGACGGGTCGGCACGACACCACCGGCAGGTACCGAGAGCGCGCGCCACACGCCCGGGGGCGAGTGCGCGCACATCACCGTCTGCACATAGCTGATAGGTCACGTCCTGTGTCGCAGTCACGCGCGGCTACCACCACGGTCACGGCCACGGTCACGGTTACAGTCACGGCCACGGTCACGGCCACGGTTACAGCCACGGTCACAGTTAAAGTCACGGCTACAGTCACGGCCACGGTCACGGCCACGGCCACGGTTACAGTCACGGCCACATCCATGGTCACAGTCACGGTTAAAGTCGCGGTTACAGCCACGGTTACAGTCACGGTCACGGCCATGGCTGCGGTCACGGCCGCGGTCACGACTACGGGTTGTGTTCGCTGGCACGCCATCGCTTGCCCTGCGGCCGCCACCTTGGCCGTCACCTCGGCTACCGATCTGTCCACTTGGTGTGGATACCGCAGGAACAGCCGCCACATCGTGTGACGAGCGTAACGGGAGTGCGTCACAGACGCTGCAATGCAGCCGTGTTCTGGGAACGCTGGGGCGCCGGGCTGGGTGTTTATGATGGGCCCGTCATGCACTCTGCTGCGCTTCAGTGTGGTAATGTGATCCAGAGCTGCACCCAGCCCTCGATATCATGACCATGCTGCCATCTGTGATCCGAGAGAGCAGCCGTGCCCTTCACACACCTCGTGTGGTAGTTCCGATCTGCCGCCGGTGACACAGGCAACACCCACGGGCGGCGCAGCCACTGGGTGGTCATACCGGCCTGCCACGTGACCGAGCAGATGTCAAGGTCGACCATGTGTTGGACCAGAACAACCCACTACCAGCAGCCCCACCGGCCAGACGACAGGCCAGACGACCGGGTAAATGACCTCGCAGATGTCAAGGTCGGCCGTGTGCCGGACTAGAACTGTCCACTACCAGCAGCCCCACCAGCCTGCCACATGACCGAGCAGATGTCAAGGTCAACCATGTGCCGGACCAGAACAGCCCACTACCAGCAGCCCCACCAGCCTGCCACATAACCGAGCAGATGTCAAGGTCGACCATGTGCCGGACCAGAACAGCTCACCACCAACAGCCCCTCCAGCTACGTGGTCGGGCAGATGTCAAGGTCGGCCATGTGCAGGACCAGAACAGCCCTCCACCAACAGCCCCACCAGCCAGATGACCTGGTAAATGTCAAGATCGGTCATGCGTTGGACCAGAACAGCGCATCACCAGCAGCCCCACAGCCAGATGACCGGGCAGACGTCAAGGTCAACCGTGTGCCGGACCAGAACAGCCCACCACCAGCGGCCCCATCGGCTAGCCACGTGACCGGCCAGATGTCAAGGTCGACCGTGTGCTGGACCAGAACAGTCCACCGGTGGCGGCGGCGGCACCCAGCGGTCTGGCAATAAACAGCGGCTGCCGACTGTCGCCTGACGCAGAGCCCGCCCGGCACACCGAGCACGGCACGCAGGCGCGCACGCTGCCGTGCCCATCGTCACGGAGACGCGCACGCTGCCGTGTCCATCGCCACGAGACGCCACGCTTCAGGTCCGCGCCAACAGGCGTCGCGTTCGAGTCCATCGACGACCTCAGGACCGGCACAGGTAGGCGAGGAGCCAGGATCATTCCGGGTCATCGACGAGCTCAACAGATTCTAAAAACGCACTTGGTCTTGATGATTATTGGGGTTTTAGGGTGCGGCAACCCCAGTGGGTTATATTGCACCCAACACTTGGTCTTAAAAAAACAAACAAATGGTAGCACCCACATCCCTTCAGTCAGATCGTGTGAAACAAGGCCCTGCTGAATGAGTCACGATAGCCATGCGCGAGGGTGGTGGGCCTCAGCTGGAGAGGAGTTAAAGACTGGTGATGCACACGTTCGGTACCGTGGCCGTCGATTTCCACACGCCTCAACACGCACAGTGAATGGCCTCCGACCATTCACTGGCGTCACAGAACACCACACTCTCCACTGTATATCTCAGAAACTGCGGAAAGCGAGGATTTCAGTTGCGTTTTAAACTCCAACGTGAAATGGAGTTTAAACTCCAACGTGAAACTGAGTTGGAGTTTAAACTCCAACGTGAAACGTTTTAAACTCCAACGTGAAATGCACATCAGCCAACAGACGTGAGCTCGTGGTAGAGTCAGTGGTAGTGAGCTCGTGGTAGAGTCAGTGGTAGTGAGCTCGTGGTAGAGTCAGTGGTAGTGAGCTCGTGGTATGTGCAGTGCTGACGGGCTGGACAGTACGAAGACCGACCGCGACTTGTCGAGAAATGTCCATCACGTCAAGCGCGCCACGGAGCAATACCGCAATGGCTGGTGGAACGTGAGCTCAGTGGATAACTCATTGTTAGAGAGGCTGTCTCGTCTCTACCCTAGGCACGAGATAGCCGGCGGGAGGACCGGTAGAGACCCGATGGCTGGCAACGGTAGGACGACCAACACATTACAGACAATTCGAGTACCTGAAACTACTGTAATACCTACTCAGGCGGTGCGTGTGAACCAATGATGGTGAAAATGAACTTAAGCATCGTTCAGTTGATTTTGGATTTCCTTGAAATATTTTTTGTTTACACGTCCCAGATGATAAAAGTTGATAGCTTTAATCTTTCAAAATATTACCTAATTACGTATGCGGTATGCAACACTAGCAGAACTAGAGAGCTTCGACATTGATAGCAAAACGAAACGCCAACCAGACAGGGTAGAACCGGCTGGAAATTGGTGGAAAAAGATATTAAAGAAAAAAGAATGAGCTCTTTTAGTACATTATGATGAAGGACAAATTTACAGAAAATTGATGAAATACGTGAGCTGTTACGATCAACATTTCTGGATCCAAATCGCGCCAGCATAATACACCGGAATACTGCGCAAACAAAAGCACACGAGATATCTACTGTTAGGGAGAAAAGATCACAACCAAAACACAGAAACCAAACAGAATATATCGCTGCTTCTGGAAGCTGGGGTAATTAACTGTTTATCAGATATTTCCAGTCGTAGATAATAAATGTAATGCGAAACTTCGGTAGTCGCCTGTGCCTATAGGTAGGCCAACGTTGAAGAAATAATATTTTCGGCCGATCTCTTTAATGAACCTCACGTTCTTTGCGTAAAATATGTCGGGGCATGCACACCGAGAAAGTGGAGAAGTATGGGCTATATTATATTGCGTGTAAAGAAAACCCAGGAGCATCTAAGAGCCATTCTTCGTTGTATTAAACAAGGCTATATTATAGCTATCCTTGTATGGCATTGAATGACAAACCAGTAGAACATCTGCTCCATCCGTTCAATACCTAGCTAAATGAAATTGTGTATTATTTGATACTATTGTTTGATATTAATAGCTATATCTGTTTAATTAGTTCATTGATGTTAATGCTCATATGTAATTATACCAATATTGTATTATTATTTCAATTCGCATTATTTGAGGTATTATATTATATACCTTCTAACTTGCAGGTCCGCAACATAAAACCAACGACAATAAATAACAATAAAGAAATAATTATACGTCAAACCAAGTGAACGTTCAAGATGAAAATGAAACAACTGGAGGAAGAATGGAACACAAATCGACCAGGTTCAGCATAAATATATATACACATATATAATATATAAAAATATATATATATAATATATATATATATATATATATATATATATATATATATATACATATATATATATATATGAATGTAGTCCAGGATTAAAAAAGAACATCCAAGCGACGAACAAAACAAACATAGAGACACCGGGAAGACAAACTAACCAGCACACACTAGACACGCTGGCGAAGACAGCCGAGACCACGGGGCGGACGAGGGCGTGGCACGAGCGTCCGGCGGGGCCGCTGGCACTTACAGGGGGCGATCTCCACCAGCGGCACCGGCCGGCCGTTCATGGCGCGCCACTGACCGCTGTCGGACCGCTGCGGCCGCGGGACTGACCGGCCGAGCGGCCGGGGGCCGCGGGCCGTGCCGACCGTCGGCCGTCGTCTCCACCACGTCACGTCCAGAGCAGCATGGCTCCGGTCGGCACCCCCACATAGTCACAGTGACCACAGTGCCTACAGTCACACCCCCACATAGTCACAGTGACCACAGTGCCTACAGTCACACCGTCACACCGTCACAGTGACCACAGTGCCTACAGTCACACCGTCACACCATCACGGTGGCTATAGTCACACCGTCACACCGTCACAGTGGCTATAGTCACACCGTCATGGTTCCCTCAGTACCCACAGTCACACTGTCACACCGTCACACCGTCACAGTGCCCACAGTTACATCGTCGCACCCTCACACCGCCACAGTGCCCACAGTGCCCACAGTCACACCATCACAGTGGCCATAGTAACACCGTCACACCGTCACAGTGCCCACAGTGCCTACAGTCACATCGTCACACAATCACACCGTCAGTGCCCACAGTCACACCGTCATACTCTTATACCGTCACAGTGCCCACAGTACCCACAGTCACACCGTCACACCGTCAGTGCCCACAGTCACACCGTCACACTCTTATACCGTCACAGTGCCCACAGTCACACCGTCAGTGCCCACAGTCACACCGTCACACTGTCATACTCTTATACCGTCACAGTGCCCACAGTCACACCGTCAGTGCCCACAGTCACACCGTCACACCGTCAGTGCCCACAGTCACACCGTAACACCGATATACCGTCACAGCGCCCAAAGTTACACCCTCACACCGTCACAGTTCCGACAGTGCCCACAGTCACACCGTCGCACCCTCACACCGTCACAGTGACCATAGTGCCTACAGTCACACCGTCACAGTGCCCACAGTGCCCACAGTCACACCATCACAGTGGCCATAGTAACACCGTCATGGTTCCTTCAGTGCCCACCGTCACACCGTCACAGTGCCGACAGTGCCCACAGTCACACCGTGATCAGAGGGATCCAGAGGGGGATCGGCGGCCTCGCCAATGGATATCGGTACTGTTGGTACTTTTCCTCCTCGGGGCGTCATTGGTGGTCAGATAAACAGCAGTGTAATTCGACATTCTAGGCATATTTTTGTCCTAATTCTTGCGTAATTCTCATACTCCGGCTCTATTTTACGTGCACTCACATACTAATATGGTTAGAAGAATGCAATAAAGAAACTGATTAACTCCGAAGCCTACGGATCAGATCTATCTGATATTGAAGTGCAATGCGAACGTTCAAACACTAACTGGATCACTTCAGGGTGACGGTCACAGAGACAACACGTCCACATTTCACCGACACAAACACGCTATCGGCACAAACACAGCAGCCCTGGAAGGGTCATCCTTCAAGGCACACTCAACATCCTGAAGAAACAGCGCTTGTCATTGGTCAGCTGTCACGCGGTCATGCCCGACCATTGGTACATTTCAGAGCGGCTCTGTGATTGGCTGGCGTCCACCAGTTTGACCTGGGGCCGGCCTCATAAACATTGTATGCGCAGGACACATTTTAGTGCGTAGCACACGAACGCAGTCATGCAGGCGCAGAATGACGCAGAGATGGGTTCCATAAAGATGTGTGCACATGCTGAAAAAAGAACTACGCACTGACACAGCTGCATTGAGTGGCAATCACTCTGCGTACTGGTGGTGAAATGCTGCGGAGTACTTGTCTGAAGCGCCAGTATAATGTGAAGTAAGGCTAAGGGAAAAGAAAACGCACTGCTTCAAGAACATGCCAGCAACATAGCCTGTAATAAATAAAGATGCTGATTTTTATCACCTTAAAATAATAATTCCTTAGGGAATTAAAAGCAAAACTGTCACTTAAAGTAGTGGGAGCATGGGCAAACGTGGCTCACCAGGTACAAAACAAACCACGAGGAACACATTGCACATCATATACAACGAGGTGGAGTTTCCTATATTTTCGATTGGACCCGGACCCTACCCAGGGGCGGATACAGGTTGGATTTCTGACTCTGGTTGTCGCAATGGTATGATTATTAGATACATGGTGCAGCATGCCATAGCTTACTGGGCACTGAATGAAACGTGATAGTCAGAATGTTGCCGTTTCCTTAGACTGCCGATGCAATGGGCAGTAAGGGATATTAAACTGCGCATTTCAAAAGGTATTGACAACCATGATGTTGGCTATGAATGCATCATAAATAAAATTAAAACTTTTGATAAGACAAGGCTTATCTTCAATTCGTACTTTGAGTGAACACGGCCTTCAAAGACTACGTGAATTACCTATGTAACCTAAATTGAACATAATAAAATGAAATGGTGCTTCCTGACATGCAAAAAGAGCATGCAATACAAAAGCCAGTCTTCTGATCGGACTTTAGTGCATTTTGACCGGGACCCAATTGGGTTTTGTCACAGCAAACCGATCGAGCCCGAACTCCGATCCCCAAATTTTGAGCATTTGTCACCTCTTGTACACATCTCCCCCCCCCCCCACCCCTCCCACCCTATCCTCAGAACTGGCGGTCAGCCACGCTCGTCCTCAGCCAGCACGGCCGAGCAGCGGTCCAGGACGTAGCACTGCGGTACAGCATACCCTCCCCGCCAGCAAGCGGAGCCAACAAGTCACCATCACACCTCAAATCAACAGCTGAATCTGAAGTGCAGGGGTCAGCAAGCGTTCTACATTTCTCGTCTATTGGAGACACTTCCACATCAATCAGATATGTATGTATATATATATATATATATATATATATATATATATATATATATATATATATATATATATATATTATGTACGGGCATAAACCGGATTTGACGGCATGTTTCGGAGTTGTAAATTATTTCCTTGGAAACCAACTCTGCTTTTAACAAACAGGTCACCCGTCGTCTGACATCAGACAACCGGCATCATCACCACCACCATCGCACTGCGGTCCAGAGACCAGACTGGCGGCCTCAGTGCCGAATGTGACGAATTACAGCTGCAAGCAACATCTTCATCACGGGCACTGTGCTTTCGACACACTGCCGTCTAGCCATACCGCACCTGGTGGTGGCCACAACCACAACCAAAACCACAATCGCAACCACAACCACACATACACAACCACAACCACACAATCACAACCACACATACGTCAACCACAACCACACAATCACAAAACACCACAACCACACAATCACAACCACAACCACACATACACAACAAACCACACATACACAACCACAACCACACATACACAACCACAACCACACAATACACAACCACAACCACACAATCACAACCACACAATCACAACCACACAATCACAACCACACAATGATAACCACACAATACACATACACAACCACAACACACAACACAACCACAACCACACATACACAATCACAACCACACAATCACAACCACACAATCACAACCACACAATCACAACCACACAATCATAACCACACAATCATAACCACACAATCACAACCACACAATCACAACCACACAATCACAACCACACAATGATAACCACACAATCACAACCACACAATCATAACCACACAATCATAACCACACAATCACAACCACACAATCACAACCACACAATCACAACCACACAAACACAACCACACAACACAACCACACAATCACAACCACACAATCACAACCACACAATCACAACCACACAATCACAACCACACAAAAAACCACAATAAACAAACACAACCACACAATCAAACCACACATCACAAAACAACAACAACACACACCACAACCACACAATCACAACCACACAATCACAACCACACAATCACAACCACACAACCACAACCACAACCACACAATCACAACCACACAAACACAACCGTGCGAACGGACGCCAGTGCACACAACTTCGCATCCACTTGGTGCAGGCCGGAAAAATCCAACCTCAGCAGCCATAGTACTGACGGACGACCACCACGCGACTAGAACCTCGACCTTCCGGGGCTGCAGCTGAAGACCCGTCCACCAGCTGCGCAGACGGGAGTCTGCACCTCGTCAATCACACTGGGACATGATCTGACGTCACGCTGCCCGTCTAAAAAGACGGGACACAACGTCAGTTTGATTTACTGGCTTTAACATAGCGGTCCATGTTGGGACTTGACACGTTGTGCACTCACATGACATACGTCGTCAGCCATGTGTGTACAGAGAACACCTCGGCACCTTACGCAGGCATTAGCACTTGCATGTTCCATTGTTCAGGTCAAGATATGCACATCGCTCAAGGCAGGGTGAAGCAATATTCCAGGTGCGAATAGGGTCACCGTTCAGATCACGACACAGTTAGACATTCCCGTTGGGACACACACCATTCAGGTCCAGACACTCCTGTCCTTGCGAAGAGCCGAAACGCAGGGAATGTCAGTTTTCAGCTGTTTTTATGGGAAAATTCCGACGATTCCCCTACGCGCTCAGAGCAGACAAGTCCTCGCTGTCCATCTACGGCTTCAGAGCAGACTTACATGGCGACAGCAGTGTCGTTCGGATCAAACGCGCACTGCATGCTCCGGATCAAGACTGTTACGGATCAAGCATGCTCGGACGAAACATGCTTTGCAGCCAGGGACAACAATTCGCGGCTGGTAACGGCACAGTTCGCCGCCGGCTGCCAGAGATCGCCTGCAGTTGACCGCGTCTGTAGCTGTGACGGCTGTGCCGTGGCTGAAGCGGACACGCGTAGCTGTGACGGCTGTGCCGTGGCTGATGCGGACGTCTGTAGCTGTGACGGCTGTGCCGTGGATGAGGCGGACATGTGTAGCTGTGACGGTTGTGCCGTGGCTGAGGCTCACGTGTGTAGCTGTGACGGTTGTGCCGTGGCTGATGGGGACGTCTGTAGCTGTGACGGCTGTGCCGTGGCTGAAGCGGACGTGTGTAGCTGTGACGGTTGTGCCGTGGCTGAAGCGGACGTGTGTAGCTGTGACGGTTGTGCCGTGGATGAGGCGGACGTGTGTAGCTGTGACGGCTGTGCCGTGGCTGAGGCGGACATGTGTAGCTGTGACGGCTGTGCCGTGGCTGATGCGGACGTCTGTAGCTGTGACGGTTGTGCTGTGGCTGAAGCGGACGTGTGTAGCTGTGACGGTTGTGCTGTGGCTGAGGCTCACGTGTGTAGCTGTGACGGTTGTGCCGTGGCTGAGGCGGACATGTGTAGCTGTGACGGTTGTGCCGTGGCTGAGGCGGACGTCTGTAGCTGTGACGGCTGTGCCGTGGCTGAGGCGGACATGTGTAGCTGTGACGGTTGTGCTGTGGCTGAGGCTCACGTGTGTAGCTGTGACGGCTGTGCCGTGGCTGATGGGGACGTCTGTAGCTGTGACGGCTGTGCCGTGGCTGATGCGGACGTGTGTAGCTGTGACGGCTGTGCCGTGGCTGAAGCGGACGTGTGTAGCTGTGACGGTTGTGCCGTGGATGAGGCGGACGTGTGTAGCTGTGACGGCTGTGCCGTGGCTGAAGCGGACGTGTGTAGCTGTGACGGTTGTGCCGTGGCTGATGCGGACGTCTGTAGCTGTGACGGTTGTGCCGTGGATGAGGCGGACGTCTGTAGCTGTGACGGCTGTGCCGTGGCTGAAGCGGACGTGTGTAGCTGTGACGGCTGTGCCGTGGCTGAAGCGGACGTGTGTAGCTGTGACGGTTGTGCCGTGGCTGAAGCGGACGTGTGTAGCTGTGACGGTTGTGCCGTGGCTGAAGCGGACACGCGTAGCTGTGACGGTTGTGCCGTGGCTGAGGCGGACGTCTGTAGCTGTGACGGCTGTGCCGTGGCTGAAGCGGACGTGTGTAGCTGTGACGGTTGTGCTGTGGCTGAGGCTCACGTGTGTAGCTGTGACGGCTGTGCCGTGGCTGAAGCGGACGTGTAAGACGGTTGTGCCGTGGCTGAAGCGGATGTGTGTAGCTGTGACGGTTGTGCTGTACCGTGGCTGGGAAGCGGACGTGTGTAGCTGTGACGGTTGTGTCGTGGCTGAGGCTCACGTGTGTAGCTGTGACGGTTGTGCCGTGGCTGAAGCGGACTTGTGCAGCTGTGACGGCTGTACCGTGGCTGAGGCGGACGTGTGTAGCTGTGACGGTTGTGCCGTAGCTGAATCAGACGTATGTAGCTGTGACAGCTGTGCCGTGGCTGAACCGTCATCAGGACGGCGTACAATGTGAGACGAACAGGCGATCCAGCTGGGCCGACTGAAAGCACCGCAATCTATCGGGTGGTCTACCGATGCCGAGATCCCTGGCTGACCGGTACGGATGGGCACGTCCCATTATGCCAGCCGCGGGATAACATCGGTGGCAGCTATCAAATGTCGCATGGCTGGATCAGCTGGTTCAGCTTCGTGTCAAGAAGCCTGCCTCTGCTAGGACTACACCTCGAAAAAGCACAGAAAGGGTGGCCTCGGCTGTGCTTGAAAACAGCCCCCTCTCTTGACGTTGAACACTTTGTATCTTGCGTGTGTAATTGTCTAGATTGTGGCCATTAAGCGCTCGGTCATGTTGCAATTTTAGGCCCCGTCACCGGCCCCTAGAAAATCCCTGGGCGTGTTATTGATAACTATAAAGTTGGACCCAACCTGAGAAAGCACGCCGTTAGGAATCACCTAGAAAATATTGCCCAGCCCTCGAAAGGATACGGTTATAGCAAACGGCTTACTCCGCAAACAAGTAAAATGTATTCATGGGAAGTGTACGGGTATTTCAACAAGCTCAAACTGGAGTTTGGCATACAGCTTCCACTTACGCAACATGCCTCGAGCCCGATGGTCCAGCTCAGATAGTTCGGTTGCTAACCAAAGCGATACGGGTGTTAACGAGCTCGCAGGCACGAAGTACAGATGCACATGCATTTATCACGCTACAGTCCAGAAGATGGTCGTCTGGACTCAGAAATGATGCAGTAGCAGGACCAAGTTGTGAATGTCTGCTGTTGCAATAGGAACCAGGCCCACAGCGACAGCAGCGCAGCCGATATAGCATCAAGGTCTCAAGTAGGCGGAGGGCAGGTGGGAGTGAGTGAGTGATTTGGGTTTTAGGGCGTGGGCAGGTGGGAAAAACCAATGCTGAAGGAAGGGGAGGTGGGAAAGACCAATGCTGAACGAAGGGCAGTTGCTGGCGCCAGGTTACTTTCAATGGGGAAACATTGCAGTTCGTGATACGCGTGTGACTTTTGACGGCAAAAGGAAAATTAGTGGAAACAAATCAGTAGCGTTGCTACGAGTAGCACAATGCAGGGGCAGATACAAGTGACACTGGGGGCATGTACAACGCCCACTCCCCGTCCCATGGGAAGTTGGCGCCACTCTGGGAAGGCTCGAGTGCAACTCCCTCGAATTGTTCAGCCAGGGGTGCCCCTCTGAGAGGAAAAGGCTTGGAAGGAACGGCTTGATACAAATATATAAAACAAGTTCAAATCAGCTTCCTGGCAGTCTTTGAGTGTTTTTTTTTTTTAAAGATTCTCTAAGATAACTGAAAGAGGCATCAATGTCGCGAGCGAACATAAACTTCCCGAACCGGTGAATCTTGACTAGAAGTAGCAAGTTCCACGGAGCCCTACAGTGATGCAGAACAGCGACTTAATGATGCTGCAGGAATCTTACTCTTGAATGTCTCTAAACTATTTGGAAAACCAGTATGAAAAATGGCCATCACACACAGCCAAAGGCTACATGCGATATTAATTTTCATGCCATCACTTGCATGACGCAGTAGCATAGGCGTTGGGACGGAACCGTTGAAAGGAATAACGAGGGCGCTCAAGTACACCGCTGTACACTTTATATGACACCTGAGCAATCTACACTCCTGCAGCGCTATGACACACAGGCGAAAAGGCGCTTCTCGCAAATCACTCGATGCTCAAATTCCAGTAACTCAGAAAATTCAAACTCAGCCAATGGCATTGTAGCTATGAAAGCCCTGAACTTCCCAGGTTATCGGCCAACGTACGTACCTGAGGTTGCTTAGGGACTATGTCAAGAAATATAAGTGCAGCCGGTGCACTTCACTAACCCTGCAGTAAAAGTTCCAACATCGGCACCCGCATGTGGGTTTGTTCCATGCGCTCTTACATCTGCACTGCCACTCAAAAGCTGGAGGACGCCTGGAGCGTTTCGCCGTGTTATATCATTCGTCCGGAGACGTATCTCATCGTCTCGGGTAAGGAAGTCCAGACGCCGTCCTGTTTACGCGACGCCGCGCCACGCCTGTGCCAGCCGGTCAACGACATTGCATGCATGTTGCATGCAATTATCGGGTGAAATGTCACAGCTTGACGTCAACGCGACTCTGGAGTGCTGACGCAGCGCCGGCTGGTTCGCCCGTTTGCCGTGTTGACACGAACGGGGCGTGCTGAAGTTGGAAGTGTCTGCGGCTGTGTGTGGCACCATTAGGCGAGGCATGGGAGAAGCGTACTGCACCGGCGGCGCATGGCAACTTTTAATCGGACTATCGCTTTGAGGGCGGCCTTCCTGTTGCGCGTCGCACTGTCAGCGTCGCGTGGTGTAATTCCACGCTGCCGTGCAGGCCTGGCCCGACCTGGCGGTGGGTCACAGCGCCCCGG